>JAQIWH010001570.1:0-30632 GCA_034695005.1 Cryptops parisi
GGTTATCATTGTGTTACGATTCTATGTACCGTAATCTAAATCTACCTTCGAATAAATATAAATCATTGTATATGTATATGGATCTTGAGTAGTCTACACATCTTGTTTTCGTACGCCAACAGGTAAACGAATTAGAGATTATCAATCGTACGGTTTCAGAATTAATAATCAGTATTGTGTGGTTTAGTTCAACTTAACTTAATATCATGTTAATTTAATACCAATTGTTTTAATTATTGTTGAGTCTCATTCCAGACAAGAGTTGATCGTTAGCAGCAATTGAAATGGTAATGACATTTAATATAGCAATAGTTGGGTGCACCACTCCCTGGATTTGTATATTGTGCTGATTATCGATTATATGACACGGACAAACAACGGTTATATATCCTGCGGATTCGGATTTAAACATTGTGCTATCTTAACTACCACTTTCTAGTAATTTGCTGTACGTTGAAGTTGATTTCGGCATTTGTGTATAATGTGTTGACAGTACGAGCATTTGTCTTATAACTGGTTGTAATTCGATACCCTGGGGTATGTGTGGTGTACTTAACATTGTATTTTAATTTATTTTTTTATGAATTATTATTAAAAAAAAAATTATATATAATATAATGAATTAAAAACGAGGATCGCCTCTTAATTAGAGGCTTTCTCAAGTTTAAAGAAGAAAAAATAAGAAAAGAGAAAAAAACCTCTGAAGAGGCCTGAAACTGTAAACAAGTTTTTAAAAAATTTTAAGCTACCCAGTCGTCAACTTAAGGTGAGGTTATTTTTTAATTTCTCCTTAATTCATTATGTGGTTAAGGGTAGGGGATTGTGCTAAATTTATATATAATAGTGTAACTTTATCAGTAGATGGAGCTTAAAATTCATTTTTTATATTTTTTTTTTATCAATAGAGGGGAACTAGGGATGGACATATCCGATAGTATTGTATCGTATCGAGTATTGGCACGCAGCTATAGTCCAATACAGTATAAACATTAGCGATAAACCGATTCGATAGTATCGTATCGAACATTGGCTGCAATGTGTTTTTAGCTTAATGGTGGTGAGTTCAACCAGTGGTTTCAACCTACGACTACGAGTTCTTGTGAGTAACTTGAATTGAGGTGAGGTTTACAAGCCATTATGGCCCTGTCATCTAATCAGCCACACCAGCTATCAAAATAAGTCAGTAAGCATATAATTTAATATAGTTTATATAAAAATATTGATCGGGAAATATGTGTTGTAAGTGTTCTCGAGTTTGTTTACGTTGGTATGACAGCACAGCAGCTCCTTGATGGATGGGTATTGTTTTATTTTATTAGGGTAGTAAACTTTGGTTTTAGGTTGGTGGGCGGAGTTTAGGTAAAATAGCGTTAACATAAATGGAATGTTGTATTTTCTAACTAACTAACTTTACTTGGTATCTACACCCTTAGCACAAGGTTAAGTTAGATAAAAACAACTACTACCCTAAAAGGTACTTTCCGGTAATAGCCAGACCCAGTCTGATGTTGCTATTTGCTTGTACTTAATTATGGGTTTATTTTGCAGGTTAGGAAAACAAAAATATCATACGTTACACGTTTTTTTGTTTTTCCTAACTTAACCTGCAAAATAAACTCATAATTAAGTACAAGCAAATAGCAACATCAGACTGGGCCTGGTTATTACCGGAAAGTATCCATTAGAATATTTCATTTACGTTAATGATATTTTAGCTAAAGTCCGCCCACCAACCTAAAACTAAAGTTTACCAGGTTTAGTTAAAAAAACAAACAAAAAGCACGGTAAATTATTAATTCTTTTTGGTAAACATTGGTTTTAGGTTGGTGGGCGGACTTTAGGTAAAATATCGCTAACATAAATGGAATATTCTAATGGACACTTTCCGGTAATAGCCAGGCCCAGTGTTCAATGTTGTATTTTCTAACCGATCTAACCTGGCATTTACACTCATAATACTAGGTTAGGTAAAAACAACATCATTAACATTTATGCTAACGATATTTTACATAAACTCCGCCAACCAACCTAAATCACAGTTTATCTTATGTTTTAACTAATCTAATAGTCATGCATAAATTATAGACACAAATTATAGGTTAGTTAAAACTAGTGATGGGCCGAATCCTAAATTTTCTCAAATCCGAATCCGAACCCGAATCCTAAAAGGTTGTCGAATTCCTCAAATCTCTCGAATATGGAATCTTTCGAATCCTTTATATAAGAATGAGAAAAAATAATTAGGAAATAAGCAAAAATGACTTCTAATTAAAATTAATATTTTTTAATTAAAACAAAATTTGAAATAATAAAAAATAATTTAGGATGCAGTTTTCAAAAACATAATAAGTCTTCAATAAGAAGATACAAACATATTAATTATGGAATATCAATAATAAGTTCACATGTTTGACATTAAATTTAATAACTTACAGTAACAAAACATTTTTAAATCACAGAAAGTGTAGATGGCGAGGATAATTTCAAGTTTTAATTTTCAATTTGTTTTGTTAGTGAACGCTATTATTGGACGGCAATGGATTCAAAACTTATTTTTCTAAAGTTTTATACGTTAGGATTCGAAAGATTCCTTTGATGAAAAAATCCCGAAGATTCGAGTTTTTGAATCTCGAATATTTTTCAAGATTCGAGTGGCCCATCCTTAGTTAAAACTTTTTCACAACCCACCCCCCCTCCCAATGCCACTAGTATGACAACTTAAACTTCAGCATAACCCCGTTCAATGATATCTACAAATGGTAAAGGTGGAAATTTCTATTTCAGAAGAGGCAACGCTTACCACGAAAACATGGCTGGACATTACAACACCCTGAAACGTGGCGCTGCACATCCAAAGGAACGGGGCAAAATCCTAGTTCGCAAACATTACTTATCAGACAGCGCAAATCATGATTTGGACAAAGCACGTGGAACGTCGAAAGAAGATTCGCCGATGTACAACAAGTTTATTCGAACGCAACGTTTTCAAAACCACTGTCGTAATGTCACACTTAGCTGCGATTCGTCGGTGTCTTGTTACAACAATAGCCGTTCGTACAATGATGTCAATGCTGTTTTTAAGAACGATTATCAGGATTTTCGTGTTGATCATTGCGAAATGTGCAAGGAAACAAACAAATCATTTGTGGTGAAGGAACTCATGAACACGTTGCACAACTTGATGAACGAGGACCCCACTATGGAACTGTGGTACTCTGATGGTCAGCCTTGTACATGGCACATTGTTAACAGCAATGGTTCGAGTGTTCTGATCCAACAAAGTGAAAATCGGTTGCTCACCAGTCATGATTGCCACTTGGCGAAATCGGAAATGGGATCTATTCCTGAGCCATCGACAGTGGATCCAAGAAAAGTTACAATGGATATGCAAAGTGACGACGTCCATTCGAGTGAATTGAGGAACGAACCTCACTTTTTTCCGAAGAACGCATCTTCCACCAAAATCACCGTAACAGATGATGGATCTTTTCCAGCAACTCCTAGCAATTTGCATGAATCGACGGTGGGTAAAAGAAAAGTTCCAGCTGCTACCCAAAGTAACGACGTACATTCAAACGAATTGATGAAGGAACCTCATTCTTTGTCGAAGAACGTAACCAGTTCACCAGTTGTCAAACTCATCAAAATAGATTATGAAATTTCAGATGCTGACGGGAGCATGGAAAAACGTTCGTCCTGTAATGGTACGTTACAAAATGGTGATGCTGACTAAACGTGAGCGACTGAACCATAACAATATGTTCATTTTGATTGTTTTTCTTTTTTCAGCGACTCCTAGTGATTCGCATGAATCCTCCGTGACATTAAACCGTCAGGTAACAGACTCTAAAAGCAGCCAAAGCGATGATGAAGTTGTCGAGCTGCGACATCGTACGTTGCCAACAACCACTCCCACATCTGGTTACCTTGTCAAAGGTGGAAAAGTGTCGGGTATCAACATGGTACCTTGTGCGGTTTACATGAACAGGTTAGCTGGATCCGAATTTTGCTATGTGAAAACTAACTCTGTTCAAAAGGAACGAACCAAAGACGAAACTAAAAACAGAATTCCATCATCAGAGATGAAACACACACTGCGCCAAAGATCCGCAACAGGACGAGCGAGTCGTCAATGACTCGATGTTGCGTGTGGCTAGTTGGACGGGTCTTCCGCAAGTGATCGGTAAAATTATCTCAAATTTTGGATGAGATAAACCTACAAGTTGATGAGGAATCAGTAAAATGACCCAATCAAAAGCGAAACATTTAATTTAATCGATGATCATCGTTGTTGCCAGAGTTCAGTGTCGTCATTGACATTTTTGGACTGGGAATGAAGCAACATGAGATGAAGAAATCAACACGCAACTATTTTTGTTTCATGTGTTTAGCTAAAATTCATACATCGTTGAAGTAATGAAGAAATTGACTTTCTGGTAATTTTTCTTTCATTGAATAGTTTTAAATTTGTGTCATCAGCTCTTGAAGATGTGAAAGCTCTTGAAATTTGTGTCATCGGCTTCTGATATTTTTGTGAAATTATTTTTGCTTTGAAATACGAGGCAATACAACAAAATTGTAAAACCTTTATGATTGATCAACTTTAATTTTATTATAGCCAAAGATGAGATTTAAGAATCATTTATATCAAAATACATGATACAAAAATACGTACACATAAATAGTGTACATTTCTGAAATTCCAATAATTTTTTTAATTTTTGGTCGTTTATTAAATAATGTATTTTTTAATCATTTACATTAAATGTGTTTTACGTTATATGATTTTTAAGCATAAATGTTTTACATGACTAACATCAGTTATATATTTCAACAGGAGTTGAAAAACACATTGAGAAGAGTTATGTTATATATTCCGAGATTACACCCAATAATGTAAGTTGCAATTTATGAAAGTTACAGTGTCGCCATTTATGAACATTACCACATCGGCCTTTTTTTAATTTCACCGATTTAAGTTTCAGGTTACTACCAGATGAACGGACGGACGGACGGACGTATGCAATAGACATCTTGCTGCATTTGTAAGTTATCTATTTAATTAATTAGTCATTTTTTGGGGGCGTTTGCATAGAAAAAAAAACTATGTAATGTTGAATCTATTGGTTTGTCAACAACTTCATAAATACAATTGCATTGTGACATAACGTATGTATTTATATACATATATATATATATTAAGTAAGCTTATACAAATTGCATTACATAAATTAAGTACAGTGGAATCCGGTTATTATGGTCACTTTGATGATAAAAACCGGCTGATAACATTAAGCAGTGGATAAAAAAAACAATAATTTTTTTTTTGATGATAACAACAGCTGATTGATAACATTATCTGTGATTATTATAACCTGACCTGATCCACTGTATAACTATATACACTATACATTAATAACTATTTCAATAATAATTATATAGTGTGTCGACTTATGCCCAATGTTGAAAAAGATGTATCAAGTAACAGGAATGGCATTCCCATACATGAACTTTATATTTTTATCCCCTTTTTTTCCCCCCTCATTCTTTTTGGGAAAGGAAAAAAAATAAGGAAAGGGTGGGGTGCAAAGAGAAGAGGAAGAAGATATATGTATATATATATATAAAGACAGAGAGAGAGAGAGGGGGGATTGGAAGGGGGAAAAGGAAATGGGGGGAGATAGGAAGAGAGGGGGGAATATGGAAGGGAGGAAGAAAGAGAGAGAGAGAGACAACAAAGACTTGGAGGGAGGGGAAAAGGGGAGGAGATGTGGAGGGGAGGGGGGATAGATAGACAGACTTGGGGAAAGAAGAGGAAAGGACAAGGAGACGGGAAGAAGAAGCGAGGGAGGAAGGTTCTACTTTGGAAAATTCTCCTTGTTGTTCCGCCATAGGGTTTTTTCGAGGGAAGAAAAAAATTAAGGTTCGTTTACATGTAAAACAATAGTCGCATATCGTAAAAATGTTGGCATCAGAGTTGGTCTTGATTCGGGTGGTATACTGACTGTCTATCTGTTATGATGGTTGTTTTGTTTGGTTAGGTGGGTTTGTTGAAGTTTTTGGAGGGATGGTTTTTTTCTTTCTATGTCGTTGTTGGTTTGTTGTTCTTAATATTCATCTGGTTTTTTACATTGGACTTTTTTTTTTGGTGTTCATCATTCATCTTGAGACTTCATCGGTAGTAGTTGGTCTATTTTATAGGTTAGGTTAACAAATCATACATTTAATACGTTATTTTTTTTTTCTCCCTAATCTAACCTGGAAAATAAACCCATCACTAAGTACTACCGAATCTAGGATAAATGATGAGTCCCTTTTCTCGTTGTCAAGTTGGGAATGCGGATAGTCCTTAAATGTGTGTTTTGTTGTTATAAAACACAGGGGATTTCATACCTATTTACATAGGTATGAAATGCTGTTGGTTGTGTATATATATGTTGGTTTGTCTGTCTTGTTCTACTGTTCATTGTAATATGAGCGCAATAAACTTATAACCATATATTCAGTTTACCCAGTTTTTCATATTTTTTTACAAATATATCCAATTTTAGGGGTGTTTATTATACGAAATGACTCATTTTTTGCCATAATAATATAATTTATATGGTTTTTTGAGTATACTGTAAAAAATATAGTTGTGTGATAATCTATTTTTTTATCTATTTTTTTTTCACCAAATTTGTGATATTTTCAGGGGGGGGGTATTTATTTATTTTTCTTAGAAAATTATATTCGTATTTTTTTGGAACATCAAATTTTTCAGTAAAATAATATTGTAAATGTGCTGTAATTATATTCTTTTTTTGTATGCACTGTTTTTGGATTACAATATGCTATTTTTGTTGGGCTTTTAATACCTCACTTTTAATGAAGTTATATATGGCTTATGATACGATACAGCCCATCATAAGCCATCAAACATTTGTTATTGTTATTAGAAAAACATTTCAGAATTCCACCGTTTCTTCAGCTAATCAATTAAGTGTGTAGTGGTTTGCTTGTTTTTTTGGCATATGACATGAATGCAAATATTTATCCAAGTGTTTGGGTATAATGTAGATATTTGAAGTATAATTATAAAAATAAGCTAAAAATATTACATAGCATGAATTTAGAATATAATACAGATTCAACATATTCTAATTTTAGAACATAATATGGCTATTCCAATTATTTACAGTGAAGATGTCGAAGCTAAGACAGCAAAATTTAAATGACAACAATTTTCTATTTTGTATTTTTAGGTTGTAATTACTCATCGCTCCCATGGACTCGAACGAACGCTACACGTTGCCGATGCTATGCCGACCAGAAATGATCGACCCGTACGGAGGTAACGACACCTTGTATCCAACGAACGAAGATGTCGACTCAATCTCCAACGCCTATCCGGCATATTCCAATCAACCGATCGACGTGCCTTTCAATTATGACGAAATCGCAACCATCAAGCTACAGGACATGCTGCAGAACATTCTGGGTAATGTCTTCGCGGGAACGTTCGTCGTCGACTCCATCGTCGAAGGAAGCACCGACGTCGTTTGGAAAGTGTGCTACAGAACAGGAACCATGTACCTGAGGGTTTTGTTTGAACAGGAATCGGAACAAGATTCGACACCACCGGCTTGCGATGACCCGAGTTTCGCGCACCACAATTCTTCCGAGTTTGCGACGAATGACCAAGTGACGAGCAATTGCGTCGACCAGAATAATGCGACGGTGGTCAAACAAGAACCCATGAATCCGTATGAATTGATGTGGAATTGGAACTCGGACAATAACTTGTCTTATGTCGACGGGTTCAACGTTGCTCAAAATTACGCAAATTTTAATTCTTTGTATCTGAATGCAGACGTGTCGAATGGGATCAAAATCGAACCGGGCGTAACCAACGAATTGCATCGCTGTCCTTATTGCGACAAAGCGTTTGTTATGCACAGTAGCTTCAAACTTCACGTTGCTATTCATCTGGGCAAGAAAGTGTACGTTTGTGTCGTTTGTACGAAAGGGTTTGCACTGCCATCAGAACTCAGACGGCACGTTCACAAACATAAAGGAACGAGACCTCACGAATGTCAAATCTGCCATCGTCGGTTTTCTTGTCTCAAACTATTGGTCGCCCACAAGTACGTTCATTCTGACGAAAAACGATACGAATGTGAGTTTTGCAAGAGCAAATTCAAATTTAAAATCCAATATCGTAAACACTTGCTTCGACACAAGCGAGTGACAAAGTCAAAATATTTGTTAAAAGCAAATAAAATATTGAAGACCGTGGCGAAGAAATCGTCAACCGCATCATCGAAAATGTCAAACATACTAGAAACAAAGAACACGTTGAAAACTGAGAATGGATCGGAAACGAAGGTAAAGTCAATGAAAACCAAGAAGTTGAAAGTGCCCAACAGGTTGCACGTGTGCTCAAAGTGCAAGCTCGGCTTTTCCAAGAACTTTATCCTCCGGTTACATAAATGCAAATGGGCCATGCAGCGTTTGGTGCGATCCAAATTAAAGGCGATGACTACTACTACTACTGTGATAAAACAAGAACCACAAGATGGTCCAACCGAACACCTCCGACCGATGAGTTTGGTGAAACAAGAGTTTCCGTTGTCTGCGGTCGAAGGAGCGTTCTGTTGCATGTGCACCATCTGCATGAAGTCGTTTGGCACTGCCGAAGAATTGGAAATGCACGTCCTTGATCACAAAGACTCGAGACCGTACAGTTGTAGCTATTGTCCACGCACGTTCAGCACGCTGTACAGCGTCAAACGCCACGAACGCATCCACTCTGGCGAAAAACCTTTTCAATGTCGGTTTTGCAACAGGGCGTTTTCACGCGACGACAAGATGAAACTACACGAACGACGGCACAACAAGGGCGTCTTGTGGTGCAACAAGTGCACCGCGTCATTCAGCCAATCGCAGCAGCTGGAGCAGCACATGGCCCGGTGTCATCCGACGAGGCGACCGTTCTTCTGCACGACGTGCCATTTCACGTGCCAGACCAATGCCGAGTTTGTCGCTCACGTCCAGCAGCATGCCACCAAATCGCACCAGTGTGCCATCTGCCAGCGATCGTTTCGAGACATTCACAATCTTCAGCGCCACATGCGGATCCACTCGGGTGAAAAACCATACGCGTGCGATCGTTGTGACAAGCGATTCGCACGCATGGACAAACTGCGTGATCACGAACGAACGCACAAAGCGTCGTTTGGATGCTCCAACTGCGGCCAGTGCTTTTCGAACAAACACGAACTTCTGGTCCATGGGCCAGTTTGTCGAGGGAAATACGGATCGGCGTTCAACATGCCGTTGCCTCCCATTCGTTTTGTTCCTCTTTTATGAACATCGCGTTAACAACACTGTTGATATGCGAGTTATATTTTTTAAGCAAAATATATCGGCATTTACAATATTTTTGTACCGCTCCTTTTTTTTTCATTTTTGGATAACTTTTTTCTCTCATTGTAATGCACATTGTTAATTCGACAATATGTTATACTTGCATTTTGAATAGCGTTTAATGGTAATCACTTCTTGGTTGGTGTTATGTTAACTGAATGTTTTTTTTATCTCAAACTTTGCATCTTACGTTAAATAAATTACTTTCATAAATTATTTCTAATGTTACGTGTTTTTCCAAGTCGTAACGGTATCAATAATACAGTACAGTAGTGTCAATTATTTTGCCATTATTTATCCCAAGTTCCATTGACACTGAAAACTTCCTAATAATTCGTAAGGTTCCAACATGTAATATATTTTTATACACAATATAGGCCAATAGTAATTGGTTTAATTTTTATTAAAGACTGTATTACATTATAGGAATTAGTTTGATTACAGCTGCTTTTCCTCAACTTTTAAACAATGCACTATACACATCGAATTTTAACTTGATATGCTGAGCTTCACCAAGGGCTATATTTTTATATCAACAAACATCACTTTAAAGTACTACACTTTGTGGCTAATTGAAATATTGTTGTTAAACTATCACAGTAAGTATATAAGACTAAACATATCGTGAGTCTATTATTATTATTATTATTATTATTATCATTATTATTATTATCATTATTATTATAAGTCTGATGCTGTTTTTAATGCAGAAATTTCTTGTAGGTAGAGTCCACATTTTATAACTCCATCATTAATGCGCTTTGTAATTAAACCATCCAGGGTTCTATTCTGAACTGCCAAAAGTTTATTTTTTTAACTAAAATTAATTCAATGTTTAAAACTAACATTTAGAACTAAACTGCATCCGACTAACGTTAGAATTTAATATTTAAAACTAACATTTGAAGCTGTTGAAGAGATTCAACAAACATCATATGGGGTTGTGTAGAATTAAAACCTTCATTCATTATTGGCACTTGGCAGTCTGTCAATGTGGGCGAGAATTCTTCTTCAGCTCCTTGGGAGGAGGGTATGTATGATGATGAGCCAAAAGAACCCAAGGTCCAAACCGAAGTCGTAACTTACCAACGTTTAAAGATTGCTGCACTGACTGCACTGTGGAGTGGAGGAAAGCTGGTAAGGAAATTTCTAAATGTATTCCATTTTAGCAAAATAGATAAGAAAATAATGTGAGGATACTACTTTCAAGATTGTTAGAAAAGCGTAAAAAGAATTGACCAACAGTGTTATTGTTAAGCTTTTCTAATAAAACTAATAATTTTCTAATATTTTTTTCAGTCTTCTAACTATATTTTACTTTTCAAAGGATAGGTCATTCACGTGATTCATGGCATTAAAATGCAGATTTTGCCTGCCTTTTTTAAAGATTTATATTGCCTGAACTTTCAGGTTCTACTGATATCCATAAAACAGGCAATGTTTAGAATCCAAGTATTCTATGGTTTATTGTAAACTACCCAAATATATTTTAGAAGAAATACTAACTAAGCAACCTAATCCTTAACAATCGTATACAAGGTGTAGGGTGTTTGTTATTTCATACTTTGCTAAAAGTAGTTAGGCATTCTATAGAATGCCTTGAAATAAATTATATTACAAAGGGTGAAGTACATTTTAAAGCAGTGGTTTCCAATCTTTTTTTTTTTTTTGCTCGTGGCCCAAAAAATGTAAAAACGAGTGTCTGGCGATCCAACATTTAGAGAGAGAAAACGTAAACAAAACAGTCAAAATAATAAAACACCTGGCACAGAATGATTTGCGTGGAGTGGAGTTCTGTTTTCTCATCGGTATCCTAAATTTAAGATTAAAACCCTTCATCACCCCCTCCCGTATCGCGATCCAGCAAAAATCTTTCGCGAAATCCAAGGTTTGGCTTCCAAACCAATCCAAGGTTAGTTTTCAATCTCAGGGTCACGCACCCTGAAATTGGAAACCAAGCATTAAATTTATGTGTACAATCACAACATATCATACTAAAGTATGATATGTTATGTATTAAGTATTATACTTTGGTAAAGTATTATTATATTTCACCAAAGTATAGTGTCATGATGTAACACTATAAAAAGTGCAACAGTGCAACAGAGTTGGCAAAATTCCAAGCAGCCAAAATAAAGATGATATAAACAGGTGGGTTTGCCAAACTGCAAGCTTGAGTTGGAATCTTGAAATAAACTCAACGATTTATCACACATGCGATGACACATCTTGATCATAAGACCAAGAACAACCAATCAGAATCGTCGAAAATGAGGTAATGGTTTGACATCAAATTGGATATAAAAGCAAAACAAATCGGACCAGGCAGGTTTTCTTGTTTCGCATCTGCCAGAGGAAGTTATGTCCAAGTGAGCTGAGAAATTCAAAAGTGATACTCGGTAAACGTATCAAATCCTCCAAGGAACAGTGAAAAACCAATTGAAGCATTGAATTCATCTTTGGTCACAAGAACAAACTGAACACCTGGAAGCAAGACGCCTATGGGATATGAAGTATATGCCTCTGGTCAGCTTTTGAAGGTGAAGTATCGTCTGAGAAGACGCCCACTTCAGTCAACCTCAATTTGAATTAGCATTACACCAAAATTGTTAAGTACAATACTAGATTATTTCATCAAAAACCTTTCGGAAAGTTAATGCCAATAAGAATGGAAAGAAAATCACGAAGCCAATCATGTTTGGTCATGTTTGAGAAATTACATTTTATTTGGTGGGAAAAAAAAACAAGATGGAAATGGTACTTACTATAAGTACACGTTGGTGTTATGAAAGATGATTACCTCAGCAGGAAATCACTGAGGTAGAAAAAGACAAGGCGAATTTGTCATTGGATATTATTTGAATTGTGAATTGAAATATGAAATGTGTAACAGGGATTGTTGAGACATGGATACATATTGCAAAGTTTGTAATATTGAGCCATGAAATTGATCGTGTTAAACCATAGTGAACTGACTCACTTTTTAAAGTTTCGGAATGAAATGAGGCCACATCAAAGCATGATCTTCTAGAGCAGTGGTTCGTAATCCAGAATTTGAAACACATGTACTTCGTACTTGGCGACCCAACATTGTCACTTCGGACAGAAAACATGAACAAAAACTGAAAAATAAAAAACCCGGCAGAGTGTGAAGTCGACATTTTCGGTCTTAAAATTTAGTGTTAGGACATTTTATCAAAAATCTTTCGCGACCCAGCAAAAATACTTTGCTGTGCAAAGATGGGTCGTGAGGATCTCTAGGGAATGAGAACTTGTTCAGGTCATCCAGAGTCCAGATGCTGGAATGCTGGACTAATGAAAGTTGCAGGTCATCGGAGTAGCCAAATTATCAAATTCAACGAAGAATTATGAGGGAATCATATGTGAATTAAATAAATAAATAAATGGATAAAATAACTTACTGAAAATTGAAAAAAAGAAACGATGTATAAGATAGTAAGAAATTATTAAAGAATGCTGTATAAGAAAATGTACAAAGTGTATTTTCATAAGTTACAACTCACTGAAAATTGAGTTTCGGTTCGAAAGTACAATATTATTATTATTATTAATATCATAGCATAGCAAAGTATATATATTTTATAGTTTTTAAATACATTTTACGTAAGTTATTTTGTTTTTATGTACAATACTGTAAGCTTATTTGTTTTTAAGAAATAAATTGTTCATATTAGCTTACTATATCGGTGGTATAATATTTATAATATTTTAATAATTTTATCGTTTTTCAGGTGTTAATAATTTTGATATTTTTGTTATTTCATATTAATTTATACGGTCATGCGTGATAATAATAATTTATACTTTATAACGTAAGTTACGTGTAGACATCTAGTGTTGTGAACAGTCCCTAAAAAAAGTGAAGTCGTTCACAAAACGACACGAGTAGTTTTGTCTAATACAATGTGCCAACTGCCAAAGATTCTATGTTTTTCAACATGTTCAGCGCGAAAGTCTTATGTGGTAATGAACAGGATCACTTTATTCATCATTTATTTATTTAATTATTATTATCATTAATTAAACTATATTTAATCATGTTTTATTGAACCATGTATACCTTAGTTAGTTAATGATATGAAATAGTAGTGTTTCTTTTCATTTTTATCTATTAAAGGGGTGGTGGTGTTCGACACGTGTTAACCCTATTAGGCTTTGCTTTTGTCTACAAAAGTTTGTGAAATAATTAATGTTTGAGAAACAATAAAGTGGTTAAATATTTAATTTGTTGTGTGATAAATGTAACTAATATGTTTTAAACTGATTTTAACTAAAAATTCACTTAAAATGAGTGGTGTATTAGCTTCATGTAAATGAGTGAAACTTGTACAGAACCATAATTATTTTGTTGATTTGCATTTCATAGGATTTGTAACGATTAACGTGCTAAGATGACGGCGCTATGAGCAGAATGATTGAGGATCGGTCAACCATGGCCGCCAACAGATTTTCCGGAGACAATGGCATCAACACAAGACATCATCAGACAAATCGGTTAAACTCCAGTTCAACTGTTCACAAATCAACAAACGGACTCGTTCATCGTTCAACCACGCTCAACGCTTCATCACCGAACGTCGGAGAATCGACGCCAAACTCGTCGACTCGGCGGTTTTTGGAGTTGCTGGGTTCGTTCATCAAGACTGCTTACGATTGGAACTTTGTTTACGATTTGACAAGAGATGGCGACGTCAAAGTTACGGCGCTTTGCGAGGTGGACAAGTCATCGATAGACATTACGATTTCGAAAAAATGTACTGGATTGGCACTTTATTCAAATAGTGATCATAACGTGCAAAACGAATTGGTCAATGACATCGAACCTCCCCTGACCACTGATGATAATCATGGCACGAATGATCATCGTGACGATGAAAATGATGGTGACTTAAATGAAGCACAAGGTGCTTGTAGTCAGTTCAGCCAACACGATAATACTTCGATTTCAACGATAGATGCGCTTGATCAAAATACAACAAGCACTGTTCGATTAGACGACGAAGAACTTGATACCGACAAACTTAATGTCAAACTTGAAAACATAGATGATGAGCTTGAATCCATTATTGATGAAGTGGAACACAATGCCGTCGATGACAACGGACCGTCGGAGGAATGTGGTGATGATTCTTTTCACAGAGTCAGAGTCAGAGTGTTCAAAAACAATGTTAATATTTCCACCGATTTGGACACTATCACTTTGTATCGAAGTTACGAGGTTGAAAATGTTGGTATTGTTAATGTCACCTTGAATAGTGACACAACAAAAGAAATCAATAGCGATGTTGATTCGAACAAAACTAATGATACAGTTAACACTGTGTCAAACGATTCGTGTTTAACGGTTGATGCTGTTTCAAATAATGCTCTAAAGTCGCAGAACACAGCAATCGTTGAACATGGTGCTAGCACAATCGAAGATACGAAAAAAAGTGAACGTAAAGCTAGAAAATCCAAGAAAAAGAAGAAGCAGAAAAGTTCCAACGAAAATGAAAATCCAAAGAAACGGAAAAGATGCGCTTCCGATAGCGATGAGAACGACAATTCGCTAAACGTTGTGCGTTCAAGGCATAAACGATCTCGCAAAGAGCACGCTTCGAAATACGTTGGTGACGATTTTAAATTGAAAGAATGTTCGGTGGTGTTGACACGGTTGCAGTTTTACACCGTTTCGAACAAACGTATTGATTTGAACACCGGCTTACGACGTGAAATGACATGTGACGAATTGGACAAAAGTTTGAAATTCATCGACAAAAACGTACAACGTACGTCGTCTAACGACGAGAAAAGCGGCATGTTTCCCAAACTGATGAATGCCGTTAGCGAAATGAAACGCAATTCGCTTTTACGTCCGGTTGATAAAGCATTGAATTCGACGAACGACGACTATTTGTCTCGGTTGCGACAAAGCATCCAGTCTAAAGTTCAGAAATCGCAGCGTATGAGCGACATTCTGAAAACCAAGCAAGCGGAAAAAGTGTCAAATATGCTCATTGCGAACGTTGCTGCAAAACAAAACGTTGTTTTGGGTGTCACAGAGAATGCGTCGATCACAGCTAAAGATAAGGCAGTGAATCAAAACTGTGTTTCAAGTGCGAACGTAGAGTGTGAGTCAATTGTGAATCTTGAAAGTTCGAATGAGTTTGATGGAACCAATGGTTCGTGTTCTTCCAATGTGCTTTCTGAGTGTGTGTCAAAAACAGTTTCAAAACCAGACGAGAAAACTGCACCCGACACAAATGTGTGGTCACAATACTGCGTTCAACAGGCTATTCCTAACACTGCTATGGACTTTGCGGACCAGACGAATACCGAGTCTTCCACCGATAACACTTCCGCTGCAATGCAAATCACCAACGAACATGCTTTGTACGATAAGACACTTGATGCATTTAAGATACCAGAGATTAACCCCCCCTCTCCAAACAGTGGCCATCTATTAGTGACAAATTCAGTCGCCAATTCGATTGACCATCACGCACCAATGACAAATTTAGTTGAACATTCGACGACGAGTGATTCGACTGTTCCTGAAATCCAGTCTTCACCCAAAGAGTCGGTGTTATGGCGGTTGCAGCCGATCAAGGCAGACGTCCACGACTGTTACCGTGACAGTCGCGTGATGATGTTGCGCATCAAGAAACGTGCTCGGAAAGAGACGCATTTTGGCTTCCACATCCCGCGGACCGAAATGAGTTTCTTGTCGCAGTTTGGTTTCACGCAGGAGAAGAAATCTAAATGTTTCATCTGCCAGGAGGAGTTTGTCAAGTCGCAACAGTGCAAGGTTCACCTCCGGAACCACACGTGGGAAGAACGCAAACGCCACCAGCGCATGCTGAACAGAATGTTCGACAAGAGGATCACCAAATGCAAGGTTTGCTGCGAACTGATGTCGGTGAACCAACTTGCCATACACAAGACGGTTCACCTTCAGCAGTTGAGCGACGAGAAGCGGGAGGACATCCTGGCGAGAACGATCCCTGCTATTTTCCGCGATCCGAGGCTGAACCTGCGCCCGAAACAAGCCAATGCCGCCAAGATTCAGCGCCAGCAAAAGGTTCTCACTGAACGCATCATGAAGATACTGACGGATCGAGGCGAACTTTCCATAGACATCCTGGGCAAACTCGATTTTCTGATATCGAAGAATTCCGAGTTCTTGTGCCAAACGATCTTCACATTGTTGATGCAGCATTCGGTGCTGCGAGTTTGATTGTCAACGTTAATGAACGCAAAACTTTGAACATAAGTGACACGGAAGTTTTGAATCGAATGGGGTGAATCTCAAAAGTACACGCGTTTAATCTTCAATATTGAAAGAGTATTGAAATACATAGATATATGAGGTATTCTAAATATGTAGTATCTTAATATCATTTATTTATCAATTTCTGATGTGTGAATACTTGAAATAATTTGTGATATATGTATAAAGCTGATCTCAGGAAGTTGTGATATTTTGCATTTTGATACCGTGTCATTTTGAAATAAATAATTCATTTTTTGGTTGTATACCACTCGAAAATTATACTTTTTATGAAATTGATTTGATTTAATATACGTACATATATATATTTTATTTAGTTATAATATTTGAATTTATTGTGAGTTTTAGGAGTAAAATCAACTAGAATTTTTTACGGTATTATAATTTTGAATGCATTAAGAATTTATTGTATCCTATTTTTAATCCGTTCACATAAAACTTGATTTTATTTTCAAAATTTTTAATTTCAATCTATGCTTACTGGGTGCGTTTACTTTGTACGAAAATCGTTCAAAAACAGTCGATAGCGTTCATTTTGGACGCTGTTAGCGCGTCCAAAATGTAAACCGTTAAAAGATGGTCTACAAACGTTATCGACTCCCATGTAAGTTAAAAGTTATTTGACTGGACGGCTTTCGCGTTAAAAGCGTGTCCAAAGTAAATCTCTCAATGTTTTTGTATTTCGACGTCATGTAAGACCCGTTTTGTTGTGACGTCATAGGTCAATGCGCTCAAGCAGTCGTAATTGGCGTTACAATTGCGGGGGCGCTAGCGTCGGCGTCATAATCTATTCTGTGCTCATGACTCAAATGAACGTCATAAGTAGAAGCAGACACATTATTCCGTCTGTGATTGTGATATGATGTAGTAAAATGATGAAATGAGCGCGTTAGTTTATTTCACGTGCTGGTTATAGTAAGTTACACTTTGGTTTTGGTCAATAAACTTGGTTTGGTGTGGTTAAAAGTCACTGATGTGATCGATAAAACATGTGCTTGTATTGTCATTACAGGCCTGAAACCAACTTCTCGAACCACCTCTCGACTATTAAGAACAGACGAGGAGAAAACTCGATCTCGTTTGTAAGTATGTTTAGCACCGTTTTGAGCCCAAGATAACTCAATTTTATATTATCAACGTTATAAATATATGTACTACGTCTCATTTGTATTGTATTGGTATCCGTAATAGACACAGTCCCTGGGTTACAACGAGTTCGGTTCTTGTCTGTAAGTCGAATTAATTTGGACGTAATGTCCAAGTTTCGGTTATAGTTAATTTGTAACGACAGTCCGATGTTAGTTGGTTATACTACGGAGTTTTAGCTTTCCCGTGTATGGGAATACGTTATGTATGTATGTATGGGTTTGGGGAGGCCAAAAACTAGGAGATTTATGATTACAGTAATGAATCACTAATATCCATTAACTATTATTATTTTATTGCACGGTCAAGGTGACCAAAGGGAAAAGACAACAAAAACATAGAAAATTAGAACTATGTTTTTGTTACCTAACCTCGACTGGCATACAAACCCATAGACATGTGGGGATCTATAAGTTAAACTTCTGGATTACATTTTGATATATTTTTTTTAGCACTGACGTGTACAGTGTACCTTTCAATGCAGACCTGTGTGCTGGGTTTTTAGAAAGAGGACACTATTTTTTTCGCAGCATGCTTTAGTACACTGTATATAAAAGTACTTCCAAAAGTTTTCTTTTTAATTAGGGGTGGGGGGAGATAAATCACTTCTCATGTAGCCCTACACAGCCGTGTTACTATGCATTAAAAAAAAACAATGCATTGAACACTTTGCAAAGTAGTGCTCGTTTGTTATTACGAACCATTGTATGGAACTTTAGTATTTTAATATCAATTTTACAGGAGTTGGTTCATAACGACACCTTTGTCAGGCTAAACATAAGTCGAACCTTTTTTAACCTGGGGACTGTGTAGTGTATATCAGGATGATCCGTATTGCCGAGTAAGCAAATAATGAGATTTCGATTGTGTGTTAAATGCAATTGGTAGAATTGTATATGAATAAGACTTTCCTCGTACGCTACATTTTGATTCGTATTTTCACTGTTCTTTATCCATGCCATCCTAGTTTGACCACTGTATTGAATGTGTATCGTGTTTTGCTGCACTCGTTTCTTTATTCGTTTGGTCCGCTTTGCATTGGATTCAGGCGTTAATTTTTCTGCGGTTTTGCATTGATATCCTACAAAAATGGCTGGTTTATCATAGCCTTGGGTTTCATCGTTTGCATGTCATGTGCTCCTCAAGTGGCATTTGTGGTGATGGTTATTCATTTGTATGTTGCAATATAAATTTTGCATATTTTTGTTCATCTACTATGGGGTTGTACTACTGCATGTATTTGGTTTTGCATCGGAATATTAGTGGAGTATTTTGTCTATTCATTTTTCAGCTTACTGTAATGGTATGTCATTTGCATGGGCATAGCTAGGGGGCCCTCCCTAGAAAAAATTCAATCAACTTTGAAAAAAATTGTCCTATTTCTCGAGCTATGTCAATACAGAACATGGGAGTGTTGTTTTAACTGTCAATGATTTAAAATTTACAATGAACAATAATTCAAACCATAAAAAATTAAATTACTCACGTTCATTTTAAATTTTTTATTAAAATAATGCCTAAAAATGAAACAAAACACTTAATATTTACAAATGAAATAAAAAATACTACACAATTTAATAATAAAACTTAAAATAGTTAAAAAATGAGAATGGGGGAGGCCCCCTCCTAGATTTCGACGCCCATAGTCATCTGTATAGTGTTTACATTAACATTATTGCAATGTATTGCTTGATTAATATTTTAATTACAAGCTTGATTCTATTATTATATCTTGATGTGGGTTTGAAACTTTTCAAAAATGACGTCTATTTTTTTGGGTTCTATTATTGTTTGCTTTTCATGTTCCTTGAAAACTGTTGATACACTTTTTGGAAAACTTGCTGTAATTTATTGATTGGTGATTTGTCTCTTTTGAACGTTCCAACTAGAGTGGACAAAGATGGCCAGTATTTTGGAAACGCCATGGTATAACTGAACGATGCGGATCTTGAATATGATTTGTAGAACATACATAAGGAGTTATTTATGTAGACCAGGCATGTCAAACATGTGGATTGCTGACGAATTTACTGTGGCTTGCCAATCCTAAATTTAAAGATTATTTTAGCAAAATAATAGAATATAAATGAAATAAAACCTTTTGTTTAGGTTTCATATTTTTTTATGATGTAATCAGAAATACTTGCATTTTTATAAATTGCATTTTAAGTTTCATCTGTTTTTTCAAAAGTTTATGAAATTGCTCATGCAGCTTGCAGATTGAAAAGTTTGACGTGCCTGTATGTAGTCTATGCACACATGAAGTGTCAATAGTCGACCATTTGAAACAGTCAAATGGAAATAAAATAACCTTTGAATAAATTATTCTACAATGGACATACTACAATCCCTAGGTATATGTAGTATGTCTCTTATACAAGTTTAGTACAAATTTGTTCATTTTTACTTTTGGTGTTTTGAAACATTGTCATTTTGCATCACTCAGCAGCATCATGTTCGTTAGGTACGCATTGTCATTTTTGTTGTTTTGTTTTTTCTTCTCGTATCCTGTCCCTAGATGTCTTAAATGCTGGATTGGACAAGCATTTGAATCATGAATTTCATCCACCCGATCAAGCAAGAACCCGTCGATTATGAATATCATAGTGATGACAACGACGACGCTGTGACTTACCATCCCGTGGTGGAACTGGGACGAGAAATCTTGGAGACTTCAGTTCGAGACCTTTTTCGCAACGACGCAACCGTAACGTACGAGTTTAATCAAACGTTCGACGATGCTTCTTCCGTTCAGAGCAATGATCTCAATCCCATTACCAACACAAACTCTGTCGCGGTGAAAGATGAGCCAAGGGATGATGAAAAGGACGAAGCGTCGGCCGGTGCACCAGTTCACAACCAATTGTTGCGGTTGTTGCAAGCGACGTACATGGACGTTTTAGCGGGAAAAGTAAATGTTGGTGAGAAAATGGAAAACATGTGGGAAGTGAACGCTGCATGGGGAGAGAAACTCATGAGTTTCAAGTTCAACATGAACACTGAACAAAGTAAAGATAAGTCGGTGGCAGGTGAAACTGAGCCGCATGTTAAAACCGAACCTATGGACATTTGATGGAGGAATGTTTTCATTCATATCTTTATTTATTTTTTAAGTTGTTGTTGATTATATTAAACAAAACGTTTATAAGTACATAGTTTTTGATTTTTCATTTGAGTTTTTGTTTACAAATTTCTGAGGTCTCACAAGTAGGAACGCTGTTACTGTATTTGTAATCTTACTGGTAGGTGATTCTGAGAAATCATAATACGTCTGGACATTGATGAATGTCATTGTAAAATGTTTATAACGTCTAAATGTTATAACTTTGCAAGTACGATAACGGTACTTATGGTGGACCACTTGTTTTTAAGTGTCTAAAACTAGCTGCAAAATCAATCATGTCTCAATACCAAATCACCTTGGATAGTTCATTCAGAACGTGTTCAAGACCCTCTTCACAACCTGCCGAAGTTTTATTTTGTTTTTTTGAGTAGTGTGGTTTGTTCCCTAAACCCCGTTACAATTTTTATGACATTGGTGGACATTCTTACTCGATTCTTAAGGGGTAAGCTTTTATTCAGTAATTTTTTCTTAAGAGTACATTTAATTTTGTATTGAAATATCATAGTTCTATTTCCTTGGCTACTAAATAAGTTTGTACATAACAAATACAAAACGTAAAATATAAAGGAGGGTTGTTCTGAAAGGTGGCCCAGTTTAGGGTCATGTTTTAACAAGTGTTCCAGCAGTGGGCGTAAGTCAATCATCACTATGGTGCAGTATTGGGGACAAAAAATGTAAGGTGCCTAGTACTGGTCCTTGCACAAGGTGACTCATTTTTCTTTTCAATAAAATTATGAACACTTTGTTTTTCAATTGAATATGTGACACCATTATAATGGATAAGAGTTGAACTGATGTCAGAAAGTATATTTATCTCAGTTCCCTGAAATTTTCATGTTATCGAACAATATCCTTATGTGGTCCACTACAGGTGCTTTTACCTAATTTGTTCACGCGTTTAGTATCACCAAGTAGCAATGTACGAGACAGACAATGTTTTGGAAATTGAAAAACATTCGTTAGTAAGTTGACATAAAAAACCTGTATCCAAAAACAAGTTAACTATAAACGCAACGTGAACAAAACTTGATTACACGTTAGAATATTAACTCCATGACCCCATGAATTATTACTATTAAAGAAATGAAAAAGATATAAGTGCGCATTCTGGTTAATTAATGCATGTTTCTAACTTGTGATAGATAGCATATTGAAAATGTTCAGTACATGCATTGATGCCACAGGTGTGATGAATTCACTGATTGGTTGAACGTTGAATTGAGAGGATAGAGGAATATGCATAATAGATACAAAATTTGTTGTAGTAATGTTCAATGATTCAGAACATGCGTACTTCAACAATGTATCGAACTTTTTGATCTTGACATGTATACATTTATCTGTGATGCACCTATCTTGTAATGTAATTTGAATACCATTCATCACTATGTTATTGAGAAAGTTCAGTTTTGGTAATCTTTACAACTCGAGAACGTTTATTTAAGCCATGTTTTAGGTTTTTACTACCGTGTAAAGAGAGTAACAAATGTAAACTGATTCTTGGGCAAAAAACAAACAACTAGGATGGGGCATCCCATTAACTCTGCAATAAGAACCCTTATCCAGGGTTTTTCAAAAGTCATGGTGCAAAAGTAAAGTTGATTCTACAGTGTATAATATTACCTGTCAAAAATTACAGGAAAGTTTTTTGCTTTTTATTGTTTTAACTCATATTGTTACACAATATTCGTTACAGTTAGAGTATTGATTTCGGTACTCTTAATTTTAGTTTTGGCATTTTCACATATGGTGTTGTATCACTACCATAGCTGTGAGATGAGGAGGTCGAGAGATTAACTGACATTTGCAGTAGGTCATAACAGGAACTGACAGTCCGTTTCTGTTGTGACCTTTTGTAAATGTTAGTTAATGTAAGAATAAATCAACATAACTTTTGAACCACAACTTTTGAATAACCCTTTATTTATTTTAATTACATTTTTAGCACATTTTTTGCAATGAATTAGTATTTACTTGTTTGGTATTTTTCTTTCAACAGAGAATCTGTTTGTGGCGCTAGTGATTAGACATGGGGTTGTCGTGTTTAACTAACCTAGTGTCTACGGATATAGATACCAGTTTAGGTGAGTTAAAAAATACAACGCCTAATATTATAAAATATCATAAATACTTGTGTATGGTTCTTTCAACCAGGCAGACTGCTTGTCTTGTAGCCAAGAAGCACCACTTGTGGCAGTAGCAGTGGCATGTGTGATTGTTCAACTGCGATTGAATAAGGGTCATGGTGACAGGTAACGAGATTAGGTTGATTCCCTGGCCAAAGGCTGGGCATCCCTTCTAGACCCTTTTCCATTAAAGCAGATGCCCGGCTTTTGGCTAAGGTATTAATCTAACCTCGTTACCTGTCACCGTGGCCCTAACTCAATCACAGTTGAACGATTACACTTGCCACTGCTAACCATGACTAGCGCCACAAGCAGTATGTCCGGTTAAAAGAAAAGTAACTTTTTTTTTTAATTTTAACTCTGTTTTTTAAATTTCATTTTATAAGTTGATTAACAATCACATCTACGAGAGTGGATCAAAAATAAGTTTCATTCGTGAATAAAAATAAAATGATATAGAGACACATTATTTATGTTAATGTAAAGGTACACCAAGCGTCTCAAAACATGTTCAAGTCTAATGTTTACATTAAAAACAATTCAAATAAAAATGGCAATTCATTTCAAAAACGTCCTATGTGAAGTTAACTAATCATCTTATAAAGGTGTACACTATTAATTTACACACACATTCGTTTAATGTTAGTAAACACTTTATGGAATATGTGATCAACTTTTCGATACCCTGCCTTCCCCTCTTGCTCCACTGACGAATTCTATTCAGATTTGTGCAACCAATTCAGGGCCACCATTTTCACAGTTTCATTGGTTTGGAATCATTGTCGTACAATTTCTTTTCTCATTTTACCGAAAAAGGTGGTTATTCACGTCCGGTTACCGCTTGTTCAATAAAATGACAAGCGAAATTGATGGACAACAATTCCAAACCAATGAAACTGTGAAAATGATGGCCCTCAACACAAAACTGGAACGCATTTGTAAGCATTGTATATTGTATCAATTATACATATGAAACAATTAATAACCGATTTAAGGAAGTACCTAGGAACTAATTTGCGTGGAATGCCAATTGGTTCCAGAAAATTTGCACAAACTGTCAGTACTTTTTCTCTGTTTCATTTGGTAGTAGTACATCGACAGAGTTGAAATTAAAAATTATGCTTTTTTCAATGCATACTAATTCGTTGAAAAATAAGTAATCGATAGCTTTATACGAGGGTTGTACCAAAAATAATGCAAAAGTGGTCAACTTTTTTATTATTTTATTATTTATTATTTCTGACATTGATCGTTCAACTTGCACTGGTGGTTTTTTGATGTGGCAGGCTACTTTGCAGTTGTTCAATCCTCTCTCCAGAGGTTTCTCTCTCTATCTTCTTGATAAAGCCTCTAGGTGGGAGGCGATACGTCGTGGTATGAGGGAGAGTTTTTAAAATTGCCACTCAGTCAGGTAAAATAAATTGTTAAATTCTTTTTACTTAATTTTTTTTACATGTTTTTAATATAGTCTCCATCGCACGCGATGGATGCATTTGCTACATTTTGAAGAGCTTATTTCCAAAACGTCTTAGCTCCACTTTTTGATCATTTTTGAGTTACGAGGCTGTGACAACTATCTCTGCAATCGCTGATTCCAACTGTTATTTTCAAGACTCAAAACTTATTATTTCCTACCGAAAAGCACTCCCAAAAACCAAGTTCATAGGCAAAGTCTATGGTCAACTGAAAAAAAAAACGTTTCCTGAAAATCTGAAGGCTTGCCCAGAATAACGTTGCATGAGCCAATTCATAGTTTTGAATAAATGGCAAAAAAAAAAAAAGGTATTCAGCAACACATTGGTTGTCATCTATTAGGTGACCAATGTCGAAGTGGTGTTTTAGGTAGGTATGAGTTTGTCTGTTGATGACACTAGTTAGGCCCCTTGTACGAGCCATAATAATCTCTTTTTGGCGCTTGCAACCCTATTCTGGGCAAGCCTTCAACTGTATTTCATGGACTAAAGACCGTTTTGGAAACAAGCTCTTAAATCGTTAATGGCCTCCCACTGCGTGGTTTGTCTTTCCTTTCTTTGAACTTGTTAATCCATCTGTGCTCACTGCTCTTGTCAATGGTGTCATCTCCGTAAGCACGATGTAGCCTTCTGTGGATGTCAAGACACAATGCACCCATCCATTGTCAAGAACTCAATGACTGCACGTTACTTCTGCTTGGAATCCACGTGCCATGAAGAAAACGATCACTTGTAGAAGAAGAGTTTCTCTAAAAATATGTGCAACTTGAACGACCTGTTTGTTAATAGAAACGTTATGACCACTTTTGAATCACTTTCGGAACGACTCTCGTCGTATGGTCGTATAATTAAACTTTCATATCTGATTCGATGAAACAAAGTTTGAAAACTTTACGTTTAAAATTTTGCCATTTTGTTTTTATTATACATAAATTAATAAATAAATATATGAAAAACTGAACAAGTTTCGAAGCATTTTGGCTACATCATCAGCAGTGTGTAAATTTTTTACATTTTTAACATTTATACACTGCTGATGATGAAGCCAAGATGCTTCGAAACTTGTTCAGTTTTTCATATATTTATTAATTTTTGTATAATAAAAAATGGCAAAATTATACAAAAAATGCAACTTTTCAAACTTCGTCTCATCAAATTAATTGGTCTCCATTTTGCCAAGATTTCTTTAAAAAAACACAAAAGTGTTCAACCATGTGTTCCATTTTTCATATTTGATATTTGTAACTCATTTGATTCAAATAAACACCGTATAAGAAGGATTCGAACCGTGTTATGGATCGGGGGGGGGGGTCATTTTGTCTTTTGGGTGGGAGATTTTTATCCGTTTTTTGTACTTGGTCAAAATAACACGCTACATAAAATCCAAGTTTCTACATGGTGTTAAAATCGGTTTGTGGTGTACATTTAATTCGGGTTTATATTTTGTTTTTGATCATAAAAACATTTTTGGTTTCATTACAAGTGGTTTGAAATTGGTCAGAATAGTCAACTACAAGTTTAACGCGTTCCATGACTACAGAAAATGGTTTGTATAAAACATAGCATCTGGCGCTGACATGTTTACTAAGGTAGCGAGCGTGTTCACGATTTTCACCGATCGACGTTTCTTAATTCAGTGAACGACTGAACGTTAGTTTTGTACAGATATATTTTTTGGTCGTGCCATGTTGTGAAAGAAATTTCTCGGGTTCCTGTGTCGTCGGAATCGGCTTTCCACTGACGCTCGAGCTCCTAGATGGATGCATTTCTCATTGATTTTTTGTGTCTCGGAGTGGTTTACATCAATCAGGATTATCTACTTCTCGCAGCCCGATTCACATTCGAGGTGTTTTGTGACGGTTTTTTTTTATTTAATCTTCGTAATTGAATTGTAATTCGAAACGTGATCCACGGCATTTCGAAATATGTTTGCATAGACTTCTATTATGTGTTTTTTTTTAACGAAATGAGCCCTTTTGAGATACCAGTATAGGAATTGATCGCCGTAGTGTCTTATGTCTAGTTTATGGGTTTAGGTCTGGCTATAGGTCTCGTTTGCTCGACTCGGTTTGGCGTTAAACGAATATCGCAAATTGGGCTCGCCGGAATTTCTTTTGGTCGATGTTGCCGCATCGTCAACTTCGTTTTGCTTTACGCTTTGCTCATTTCGATTCATTAACTTGAAGGATCTTTAATCTATCGATATTATTTCAACTAGAACTTATCTTGTTGACTAGCTTTTGCCAAGATTATTTCCTGCACCCATGGCAAACAACTTTTGGGTTGCATCCATGGTGTTCCCAATTTGGGGTTGTGATAATCAGATTTTCCGTTGCTATGGTTTTCATTTCGATTCAGTTCTTTAAGGTTTTAATCATATCGATGTTATTTAAATTGAACTTGTTGACTCAGTTATTTCAAACAAAGCTTGTGTTGCATCCTTTGTGCCTTCATTTCGTCGTTCTGGCAACTAAGTTCCATGCTTCTTGACGGTTTTGAATTTCGATTCATAACTTACAGGTTTTCAATTTATCGACAAAATTTAACGATTAGTTATTTCAATGGTTACATGTTTTCGTGCCAAACAAAACGTGCGTTGGACCCATTGTGCATTCTTTATGAGGTTACGACAACAGGTTTGTTTTAGTGAAAGTTCGTAAATAGGATTGTTGGTTAAATTTTAAACAAGAAATAAATGTTTTGTTGGTTAAACATTATAAACTCGCTGTATGCCAAGGAAATTCGTGCGTTATTGCCTGGGTTGAAATAAATAGTGCAGCAGGGGATGTGGGATTTGAAGTTATCCGACATTTGGCTAGTTTTCATCAGAAAAGCAAGTTGAACACTGATAACGTTGTTGCCAGAATAAATGTACAGTAGAGTTTCTCTAATCCGACGTATATCGGACCAACGGGTGTTGGATTACTGGATTTTGGAAACAAATCACTCTGTTCATTAATACACCAACTTAGTAAATTTAATCACACAATACAGAGTACTGTATAAGAACAAGAAAAATACCTATGTACAGTAGTTAGTTCATCTTCAATATCAATATATTGCACCACAAATTCGTCAATTTTGTTTGTTTTATTTGCTTTTAAAGACAGTTTCCTGTACCGACCTGCTGCTGAGTGTCGGATTACTCGACGTGTCGGACTGGCGAAATGTCGAATTAGAGAGACTCTACTGTTAGTTGTATCTATTGTGCCGGCTTGTTTTGGAGCGTGAGTAGTGTTTTCGGTAGCAAGTTTATGAAATGGTTTTTCAATACTGTACTTAATAACGCCACTGTTGTTGACTATCGGTAGTTTCTCACCATTGGGGCGAAAACCTACGTTACGTCCATTGTGACTTTTCTTTTTGGTGGTGAACAACGCTGTGTCTTTCAGGCTAGTTAAAAAGAGTTTACTTCTTTTTAAAAGTATTTTTTAATTAAGTCGTACCTAATTTTGGCTATAAAAAAAAGTCGATGTTGTATTAATTGTGACTTTTCTTTTGGGTAGTTAAACATTTCAATGACATTCAGAGTTAGTTAAACAGAGTTTATTTATAGGATGGCAGTTTAAAAATTTAGATTTTTATTAGTAACAAACTTGCAATCCTGGAGCAAAATAATAATAATGATGTTGCATCAAATGTGTCTTTTTTCTGGGTTGTGAACGATACCGTAGTTAAAGAGAGTTTGTAACAATGTTTTTCAAACGTTCATTTAATCGTTGCTAGTTAACTAAATCCTAGCGCCTAACTTGATCCCATCTCGTAATTCTAGCGCGAGATTTGCTACGTTGGATCAATCGTGACTTTTCTTTCGGGCAGTAAAATACATTCAGAGCAAAGAGTATCCATATAATGATTCCACGCTGATTTAAAAGCACTGAATATTTATGGGCAGTTCATTCTGAATCCTGGCGTAATAAAAAAAACCAACGTTGCATACATTGTGTCTTTTTTGTGGGGTTGTGACATCTCGTTGCTACTGTTGTTGTTGTTGTCTTCTAAATGATTCATGGTTTTCCTCGAAATTTTTTCTCGTGTTTTGTCTCACCGAATTAATTTCAAGGTGTTTGTCGAGCCGGTTTTTAAAAATTATTTGCCATCCGTCTTGCGTTGCGTTGTGTACAATTGCGGAAAACGTGATCGAATGAGACGTTTGCAGCTACGCATACGTTATTCGAAATGACTTTCTTCTGCGATAGCGTTACGTGCGTTTTTTTTTTCCTTTTACGCGAATTGAAAAAAAAAATTGAGCTCAATTTTATTTCTATTTCGCTAGGAACCGGACTTGCGAAGAATTTGAATTCTTCTGCGATTTCGAACCGAATGAATAATCGATTCGCAAACTCACCCGCAGCAAAGGTAAAATATGGAAAAATAGTTTTACAGAATGATATAATCTGTGGGGGGTTTATCCGGGGTCGCATTCCTCGCACAACGCGAATTGGTTTATTTTAGTTTTTTGTACTTGAATGCACTATTGATTGTGCGAAAGTACATACTCTAGCAGTAATGCGGTTTTCCCCTTTTTAGCGCTTTTTTAGGCTTCAAATTCAGTGTTTGCGTTTTGTTTTTTTACATCAAGGCACAATGGCTGCAATTGAAATACAATGATGTTGTGTAATGGTTATTGATGGAATTCCACACTTAACGCGGTCATGCATTTTACATGAACCTATATAATCAATACGTATGTGTGTGTCTGTTTTCAGGCACAATTGATGCTATTTTAACCTAAAGGTGTTGAATTTAAACTTTTGGTTAGGTTTTCGCCTAACGCGATTTTACAGATTTGCCTGACCTCTTGTTTGTCGCGTTAAACGAGGATTCATTAGGAATTTTAAATCACACCATGCTGATGTAAAATAATGCAGAATTAGTTATATCGATTCGTACTGATTTTTCAAGCACACACAATTGGTGTTAAAGTCCATTACATTTACAAAATATCTCGATTTTATATAATTTATTGGTGATCTCGGAAGTTACGTTGCTAAATGATAGCAATGCATCTATGTTTATGAGTA
This sequence comes from Cryptops parisi, assembly GCA_034695005.1. NCBI lineage: Eukaryota > Metazoa > Arthropoda > Chilopoda > Scolopendromorpha > Cryptopidae > Cryptops > Cryptops parisi. Next base: position 29,592 of record JAQIWH010001570.1, read on the forward strand.
TGGAGTTTAGGTTACAAAAAACCAAAAAAAGTATCAAATGTATTAATGATTGTTGAATTATGTTATTGAATCATTAATGGTTTTTGATCTTTTAACTAACCCGGTCTCCATATTAAAGTAGCATTACGAATACGAAACGCCATCAATTTGCAACGTTAACTCCGGGATTTCCAATTTCTACATACCCTATTCCGCGTGAGTTAGCTCTAACTCTTAGTTTATAAAATTCCTCGATTAATGCGATTTTGTAAAAAAATAATTCATGGTACTGGTACTAGCTTAGTCGGTGTTTCGCGACAAACGAGGATTTTTGGAACGATATTTATTTTATTTTATTTTTTTATCATTCACTTTAATCCGGTTTTTGTCGGCTCAAAATTCCGCACTAAATTATTTCTAACCTAACGACACCCACCGCTGTTCACCACCATTTTGCATTAAACTTAAATGGCGGAAGTCGAAACTCTGCGGTTGTCGGTGACACCAGGGGGCATGTTATCTCACTTTTATGAAATGGGGGTAACCTCAACCCCAGCAGGGGTCACCGAGAGAAAAATCGTACGTTTCATGCAAATTGCAACGTTCGTATGAATTGGCGATAAGGTGGCATTTTTTTCGCCATCGACGTTTCGCCTCATTCAAGAGGGGTTCGTAATGGTAACTCTAAGTGCCCTTGAGGAACGGTCGAAAGCGCTCTCTTTAGGTTTCCAGTGGGAACTCGAAAAGTCTCTCGAGAAATGAAAGAGAAATCTCGTTGAATGCAGTTAAAACGCGATTAACTGTTTTGGAAATACTTTCCAAAATGGCTGCTATTTGAGCAATTCAGTATGGTGGTAGAGAAGTAATTTTTTTTTTAGTATTGGGTACGAAACGTGTAAGGAATATGTACACTTGGTAGTACATTTATTATTAATGGTTAAAAAAAGTACTTTCCGGTTATAGCCAGGGCAGTCTGATGTTGCTATTTGCTTGTAATTGGTTATGGGTTTATTTTTCAGGTAGGGTAGGAAAACAAAACAATATCATACCGTACATTTAATA
>JAQIWH010001571.1:0-30609 GCA_034695005.1 Cryptops parisi
TCAATCCAGTAAGGTAAAGCTACCAGTGATTGACCCCTTAATGAAAATTTCCCATATAAACAGTTATAACCTCTTGTTTTATCACTAAATCATGACATTAGATGGCTGAATCTACTTTACAACTCTTCTAAATTAAATAATGAGATACATTTAATGCAAAAGTTCTGTTAAAAAAAAATCATAACCATCTTTGAAAATCCAGTCACTGCTTCAGTAGTTGACCATCTTGAAAAATGAAAACACCAGTAGTTGACCACCTAAAATGGAAGGGAATCTGAAAGAATAACGTTAGCAATTACATTTGCGTTGAATTTACATTTATTTAACGCAATGTGTACTTTGTGTAAAACAACTTATATAAAATTATTATTTTTGTACATGTACTATGCTGTAATAACTATTCAGTGCTCTAAAACGACTATATAAGTCTTTTAACAACCACCACCTAAAAGCTGCTATGAAATTGGTAATCCTCTGAAAGGTGGCAGATTACAATAAAAGCTATGTTATTTAAGATGATATCTAATTGTTATAAAATGCAAAATCTGCCTCCTCCTCTTGCTCCTCACCAGTTATGTTTCTATAACAACGATCTAATTACTTCACTTATAATTGGTGTTGTAGCTTTTATTTATAGTTACATTGTTGATCTATTTTTACAATGGTTATGAAATTAGAGAAATAATTTTATTCGGATAATTTTCGGTTGTTGCTCACAGTATAAAACTTAGTTCTTAATTCTTAGTTTTCACTTTACAATAAAAAATTGGACGTAATCCTATCCGATCGTAATCCTATTGACCCCCCTGGTCAATTACTAAAAATACTGCAATAAGGGGTTTCAGTAATTGACCACCCTACAAACTACACCTTTTTTATGTTAGACAACAAAAACATTACGTTTATTAAATACTAGACACTATGAACATTTCAAATGTGCAGGCTTCACCCACAAATACTTAAGTGATCAAAGTTTTTTAGTACTGGTTCATGGACCAATTCTTAGCAAAACTGTTAAGCAAATAGAAAGATAGAAGAATAACAATCACCTGCATGCATGTCATAAATCGATCGCCATTGATGCCCACAATTCATTGGGCATGTGATATTTTCAAATCATGACAACAGAGAGTGTAGCATCTTATTTGCATTATTTTAAAATTATTTTCTCCATTAGGAAGCTTATTTTTAGTATTTTTCTGGTAAGTGGTCAACTACTGGTGCCTTTACTTTACTCCATGTTATTGCATAAGCTATGTTGGTGCCTGATGAAAATGGTAGAACTCACGAAACAAAATCACCCATGACTAGATGAATAAGCAGGTTTTCATAGCTTCTCCATCTTAAAACGTAGGATTTGTACAGCAGCAGCATGATACTTAAAAATGCAGTCACTTTTCATAACGAGTTAGCAGGTTTACCCAAATGAAATGATGACTTACTGAATCACGTGTTGGCATGGAACTGTTGGAATTTGATACTGCACAAAAAAGCTGCAATGTGGTGTTGTCGAAATCCTCTCCTTGTACGTACTTCATCCAAACATTTCAACAAAGAAGCAACTGTCTGTGAAGAAATGTACACTTCTCCCTTCATCATGGCAATGATAGAAAATGGGTCTACGAACGACCGACGCACGGTACGTGGTTTCTTTTTATCGGGTTCTAACAATTAAACACATTCCTTGTCACAACTTGATTAAACATTAATGATAACTATAAAAAACGCCTCGAAATACTTATCCCCACAAGAGACGTTGACATCTACATCGTTAGATATGACAGTCGTTGCAAAAGTAATGTACATAACAAACATACCTTTGTCCTATATAGCATTAGAACACTGTTTTAACATACATCGCCCTCTTGTGTTGAAAACCGTCACTTCTTTAAGCTATATCCGAAACCAAAACTTGAAACTGATATTAATTAGGCGATAAAATGGTGTCGAATTTATTTCTGTCGAATCGACATTGCAACAACAGGCAATGATAGGCAACAACAAATTGAACAGGCGTGTTCAGCGTGCTTCTGTGGTGCAGTACGTCAAGTTTGAACGAATTCTGGAAACTAGTGACATTTTGTCAAAAAAAAACACAAAGTCTCGCAAACATTTAGCTTTCTGTTTTTTTTTATAAAAATTACGATCTATTTGAAAGTGCTATAACTTTGTGAGTTTTTCGAATATCAAGCTACAAATTGCACAGTCATATTCAACGTGCTTCTGTGGTGCAGTATGTCAAGTATGATCAATTTCTGGAAAATTGTGACATTTTGTCAAAAAAAAACACAAAGCCTCGCAAACATTTAGCCTTCTTTTTTTTTTTATGAAAATTACGATCTATTTGAAAGTGCTATAACTTTGTGAGTTTTTCGAATATCAAGCTACAAATTGCACAGTCGTATTCAACGTGCTTCTGTGGTGCAGTATGTTAAGTTTAATCAATTTCTGGAGAATTGTAACATTTTGTCAAAAAAAACAAAAAGCCTCGCAAACATTTAGCCTTCTTTTTTTTCTTATGAAAATTACGATCAATTTGAAAGTGCTATAACTTTGTGAGTTTTTCGAATATCAAGCTACAAATTGCACAGTCGTATTCAACGTGCTTCAGAGATACAGTACGTCATGCAGTACGTTGAGTGCATCACAATCAACATTAAATAAAAATTATAGGCTATTTTTGCCTTAGTTTTTTTCGATTTTTGATAAAAAATAAATTTGGCTGAAAATTTGCAGGCTTGTTGCCTCCATCACAAAAAACATTTTTACTCAATCGGTTCTGCGAAATTCGTATAATTACGCGAGTTACAACACTTTAAAATCTGGATTTTTTAAAAGTAGCATTTTTTTAAATTTAAAAGTTTCATAACTTTGTTAGTTTTGCAATTGTCGAGCTAAAAATTGCAATTAATTTTGACCAAAAATCACATGTTGATAGAAATAGTTTAAACTACACATACAGCAGCTCTGCATCACGCTGAACACGCCTGTGCATCTTGTTGCCCGATATTTGCAAAACTGACAAAGCTTGGCATTTTGAAATAAGAAAAATGCTACAATTGAAAATCACAATTTCAAAGTGTCGTAGGTTAGTTAATTTTACGAATTAATTTTAGGGAACCGTTTGCATAAAAAATATTATTCGTGATGCAGGAAAAAAGCCTACAGAGTTTAACCGAATTCATTTTTTATCAAAAATTGACAAAAACTTAAGTCTAGTAGCATATGCGTTAACTACAAGTATTACTTTTATTTTTTATATTTATGCAATTTTTTAAGTGATTTTATTTTGAATATTTTTATTTTTAATTTTTTTATTTTATTTTATGTTTCAAAAAAAAAACAAACAAACAACAAACAACATTGGCAAATATAACAGTTAATTAAAATGCAATAACAAAAATCAAAGTGTCATTTGAAACAATTGCTGAATACGATAAAATTTATACATTTTTCTAGTAAAATAAGCACAATTAAAAGTGCATGTGGAGCAGTCAATTGGTAGCATTCTGTGTATAAACGGAATGAGATTCAAGCTGTGAAAAGTACTTTATGGAAAATATTTGGATAATGTTGAGGTGCGTTGTCTTTTATGTGGAGTTTGTATTTCTGTGTAGGGTACTTTCCGGTTATAACTAGGCCCAGTCTAATGTTGCAATTTGCTTTGTACTTGGTTTATTTTGTATGAGTTTATTTTGCAGGTTAGGTTAGGTTAGGAAAAACAAAGAAACGCATTAAATGTATGATATTGTTTTGTTTTCCTAACCTAACTTGCAAAATAAACCCATCACCAAGTACAAGCAAATAGCAACATCAGACGGGCCTGGCTATAACATACAGGTAAGTATTTGTGGTTTAAGAAATGCACCCACCGAGTTCTGTTAAGGTATAAAGAACTTCTTAATATGGATTTGCATTACAGGCATGTAAAACAAAATACTTTGATGTTTGAATGCAGTAAGTAACTGTCAAATTGGCATCGTGCACGACTTCCATTTAACACGATTAATTATGTCAATGACCTGCCATTGGATATTCCATCTACCCTACTGTACCATTTTGAATGGCTCTAGGTTGAAATGTACTCAAAATTGCATTTGTTGTAAGAATTTAAGGCACTTCTTTGTTAACGATCAGCCACTGGGTGAGGGTGCTATGAATACAGATACTAGTTCAGGTTAGTTAAAACAAACAAGAAATGTATTAATTTTATGATTAATGAAAAAAAATTGTTGTTTTTATCATAAAATTGATAAATGTTTTGTTTGTTTTAACAGCTAACCTGCACTGTTGACATTTTGTGTACTCACATATTATTCCTGATTGTAACAGCCGGATTCCTTTCACTGTATTACAAATTTGAAAGACTACCGGCAACCTACATACTAGGCCTACTGTACTACTGGGCGAAAAGCGTGGGTGCGGTTTAATGAGAGCCTACTGTATTTTTAAAAATATATCTTGCTCATTTGTTGATTTTTTCACTGTCATACTTTATTGAAAAAAAATACCAAAAATATCAATAATTTCGAATCCTGGTTGCTTGTGAATTACATCATTAAGTAAAGATAAAAGGTTGTAGAAAGTGGGATTTGCAAAAGAAACAAAAAACAAAAATAAAAGTAAAAGATGCATGATGAAGCGTCAATACCAAAACATCCATCTCATCTACATTCATCTAACGGAATTTGTATCTTACCATCGACGGCTGTGGATCTTCTATGTGTTGGTGCGTATGCTGAGATCGATGGGTCCATGCTGATTCACGCTCAATCGGTGCCTGATGCGACTGGTGCAATTCATGGGCCCTGATGAAACATTACCAATGAACTAATTAATAGCCAGGTTTCCAACTTACACATGGCATGCATGTATATGTAGCATGGTCAATAAAAAACAATACTTCCTTAATGAGTTGGACTGATACCATTAGCATCTTTTTGTAGTTTGGCATGAGCAGAGCCAAGTAAATAAATTACTAGCTAGTATTAACATGCACTTGTTGATGTTTGATACTAGGCTTATATGCAGCAACATTCATTACCAGCGTGGAGCACGTTGTCCACAATACTGTGCGAGCAACGCATACGGTAGCTTACGCTATTGTGTCGTTTCTTACCGTTTCGGAAAGGCATTTTAGAACGTTCACTCCGTTGTTAGGCGTTCACGACGTTATTGTTGATATCACTTTAAACCGTACGAGTTATAAACAAAAATGTCGAAGTCGAAACGTCTGCGACTATAATACCACGGCCATCTATTATCAAAACGTAACAACTGAAACCTGTTTTATATGATTTCTGAATTCTTTCACATGATGGTGCCACGGGTATTAGATTCAGCTAAAATCGAATAAACATTATCGCCTGTTGCATGACGTATGTCTGCTTTAACATTGTGATATCAAACAAATTTTAAAACCATTCTTCAGCATTTTTAAGTAAATATTAGGACCTTTCCTGTTTTGAGCTTTCAGTGTACTTGGTTATGGTTTGTTTGTTTTTTTAAGATTAGGTTAGGAAAAAATAACGAATCATATATTTAATACAATTTTGCTTTATTCCTAACTTACCTTGCAAAAAAACAAAAACAACTTAAATTTTTTTCAAAATTCATCTGATTTTCTTTTTTGTTGCAAAAAATCAACCTGGGCGCATTATGATTCGCTCTTTCAAAAATTAAAAATAATGATGTCATGAGTTCATTGGACTAATAGCAATAAAAGGTTTGAGAAAAGCAGTAAACGTCGTCTGCTTAATAGCGCTTAATCTTCTTAACTCGTCTGACAGCAAAATAAAATTATAACAATGATTTGCCCAAGTATTATAACAAAATGTGAAAGAACTTAGATCAAATCATAAGAATGAATTCCCTTCATTATCGACGGAATCACTTCTAGTATACTTAAGCTCTCAAAATTTTAGTATTTTCTGAAATTGCCCTTTTCTAATACTTTTGTTGCTCAGTAATATCAAGAAATTTTCAAGTGAAAAGCTACTCAGAAGAGTGTGAGCACACAGTCACATGAATTACATTTAAAATAAAAATCTCTCATAATCGGCATATATTTAGGAAGTTTTTATATTATATGTTATATTACAAAAAAAGTGATGCATATACAGGATGATGTCCATAAAAGAAGTATACATCTTCCAATAGATTTCAATTAAAATGTGTTTAAATCGTGGTGCAAAAAAAAAGTAAGTTTTATACTTCTTTTATGGACACGTGTATAAGTTAAAAACTGTGTATAGACTACAATACATTTATACGAGTATGTAAAGTAATGTATATACTGATCTCAGAATTATTTTTATACCAGTATACTTGTATATTGTATTGTAGTAAAAAATACAGCAATGCGCAACTTTGTACCACGTTAGTAAGTCATTGGTAATATTAACCTTGGTTTGATTTTTGAACCAGCAGAGTATTATAGAGATGTTCCATAATAAACGTAACCTGCGTGAAACTTGGGGTGTTCGACTATCCATTCACAAATGAAGCACATTTATTTTAAAATGGTCATTTTTATTGCACAAAAAAATTAATTCAAATTAGAAAAAAAAAAGATAAAATTATTCGTCAAACATATACACTGGAAGTCAAACAACATTTTACTTTCTTATTTTTTTGTTCTTCAGAAATTTCATCATTCATATTGCACTCATTCTTGATGTGGTTATGAAGAAACAACACGCATGATTATCATCTTATAAGTTAAGTATTGGTCTTAACAACGTTTTTCTTGACTACTGAAACAAAACATGAGTAAGCTATAAGAGTAGTAGTAGTAACATATATGATTCGTCGGTTTTCGGCTATTTTTAAACGCACAAGAACAAAAATCACACCAACATCATGAAGCCGTATAATAGAATAATAACTCTTAACAATCCTTCTCTCGCTGGCTGTGATTAAAAATACAAAATTACACCAGCTGTTATTATTATCATTATTTTTTTTTTTTATACAATGAGCAACTTCATTGATAAAGTGGATTTTGTTTTTGGATCGGAACTCCCGTCAATTCCTGCTGAAAAAGAAATATTAAACACATTCACGCATCGCACGTATTAATATATTCAAAAATCAGGTTCGGGGTTAGTATTGATTATTTTTTTTTTACCATTTCATTCATGGTAGTACATGTATAATCTGACCATACGCCGTTTTAATCTACTCGAGTTTATTGTTAAAATGTGTGTAAGTGTTTGTTAGCCACTCTACAAGTGTCCTCGTCTACTGGTAAAAAGTGAGTATTCTTATAGCAAGACTAGATGAAAGAATGTCATGTTATTGGATCCTTTTTGTTTTTCAACAGTGTGAAACACATGCACGTTCATATTCCATACAGCAAAGTACTTTGCATTTAGGAGCAAAGTACTGCATTTTAGCATTAGTGTTAAGTAAATTTGCCTAAGATGATTTTTTTTGGGGGGGAAGGGGGTTTGAATTCGATGGATGATTTGGCAGTGAAAAGTAAGTCCACATTGAAATGTTTGTGTGAGAATTTGTTCATCACAACCAATGATTTTTTATTCCTCGTTGGATCGGAGCAAAGGGAACGCTTGGATACGCTTTCAACGTGATAGGATTTCAAGTGACTAAAAGAGGCAAAGTAGAAAGTGAGCCAGAAGAGCAAACGTTAGGCTTTCTACCAGGAGATGTGTATGCTTGCTTTATTTGGCTCCTAAATATAGAAATGAAGGGAGCAAAATTTCGACCAATCGCCAACACGCTCTTAACATTTATCGTATTCGCACAACATACGACTTTCATGTTGTACATACAGTTAAGAGTTTTGTTTTTAAATTGTTTTTTGTTGTTGTTTAATTCGTGATTTAAATCACTTTTTTAAATAGCGATTTGTCTATTATGAGAATTCTATTGTGACCATATATATAGATTTTTGTTTGTAGTTAAAAGTTTAATATAGTTCTAAAAATTTGTTGGTTAATATATATTTTACAATAAAATAGTGTTGAAAAATATTCATTTTACTAAAAAAATAAAAGTTTCATTTTTTAAGCTATTGAAATATTTTTTGTGAATTATTTTAAAATGTTAAAATTTTAAAGTCATTTTTCCTATCATTGTTGCAATTTAATGTAATCAATTTATTAATGCCACAGCATGAATTGGTTAGTCTTAAACCATACCGAACTAAGTTTTAAAAAAAAAACTTCAATTGGAGAAAACAATGTTTTTAAGTATGGTTTGTTCATAGAATTGCATGCTATTTTGATTCATAGTAACGTGTAACTTTCTCTCTTATTGGTCCAACGATGAAATTTTTAGTTTATGCCTAGATCATGACTTAGTAGTCTTAGTGCATCAATTAGATCAGAAACAGTAAAAAGTAAGTTCACTACGATTTAACACGCCCCCAATTGACAATGTTAATGACTTATTTTAAATTAAATTCACATTTTGCAGTATTCGTTTTGTGTTTAACACAGGTAACTAAGTTTACTATTATTGATCAATACTATGTTATTTTTAATTGAATTTATGCACATTTAGCAAGATTCGATTTACGTATATTTCTATGGTCCGTTTCATATAGTATGTTTAAACAAAATGTTCCATTTCATATGAAAAAATGTAAGATATTCGTATTTGGTTTTGGTTTTATCTAATACTCAGAATTGATTCAATGAAAATCACTATTGGGGTTTTTAAAGCTGAAACGTTTAGGTCATCTTCAAAGTCGTTTTATTTTATTTTATTTTATGAAGGTTTAAATGCGCATGCTCTATTCATTGCCAACTATACAGAAAAACAAAATAGATAAGGCATGGCCTTGTTTTACTCCTTTTAGCCTTTAAAATATCATCCTCAGTTACTTCGACAAGATAAAAAATATATATCCATTCTTAAGTTGAAAACTGCCACCAATTTATTCTAAAAGGCACAAAACAAAAGGCTTTTTTTTGTTCATTAAAAACAACACCAAGAAGGCACTTTGAATAAAACAACGTGTTTTTTTTCTTCAAATTTTTGTTGTTTTGTAGTATAGTAGAAGTAGAAGCAGAAAAATAATTCCTTGTTCAAGTGTTCTTTTTCATTAAAAAAAAACCAAACAAACTATACTACGATAAAAACTCGGTTCTTCTTCTTCGAATCGAGGGAGTCGAAATTTTGTTGTTGTTAAGCAGTTGCATCAAAGGATGGGTGTGATAATGGAAGGCAATGAGTAGAAGAAATTCTTTTGTTGTGATTTCATTGGCCATAAACAGCTGATGATGGCCGAACGGGTCGGAATCCCTTCATAGATCTTGGAGATGTTCCCCATGCTGTTGCTACGTTGTTGTAGTTAGGGAGATTGTCCAAGTTGAGTCGTTGGTAATACGACGAAGGTTGTTCTTGCTGCAACATGTCACTGGAAAAGGATGTGTCGAGCAAACTAGGAGACTCTTGACCGCCCCATGGTGAAGGAGCATACATGGATTGATCTAGAAAGAATTTAAATACAATGTTTGAAATCTAAAGTGCAAGAAATTAACACTATAAACCTATTAGACTTTTCTATGAACAATTGCAGTGACATTAAGTCTTAAGGAAATTTCACTGCAATTGTTGTAGTAACAAGAACGTCTTAAAGTTTAAGACATTCTTGCTTCAAGAAGTGGAATTATTTAGTCTTTACAAGGCTAAGGGGTATTTAAATTCTGCTTCATGAATGTGTAGCAACATCTTAAGCAAATCACATGTACAGAGTGCTCCTAAAATTTTTAGTCAAATTTTAACCACAGATGCTACGCATCAAAACAAAGCAAACAACCAACCCATATAAATATAAGTACAGAACTACTTTCCTTCTGAGATTAGCACAGGATAAAGTCACGTAATTGCATAAGCCTGTTGTCGGTCGCTGTAGGTATGCAAATTAATATGCATTTCCGAACCCTCTTTTATATGGACTTTTTGCTTTGTTTTAATGCCTAACGTTTGTGATTAAAAGTTTAACTAGACCGTACAGGAACATACTGTATATGGAAAAAACATTTAAAAAATCAAAAATCGATATTTTTTTTATAAACAATTTATGGTATATACATTTCGATATTCAAAGACACTTATCTAAATTCAACCGGTTGTTAAAAGTTTCCATGACATTAAGAACTTAATTACAAGGTTAGGTTGGGTTTCTGGATGTCATCTATATCTATTTTCATTGTGAATCATTCGAAGTAATATTATTCTCAAGACACACCATGTTAATTTTTTGTAGTTAGTTTGCTTTCAAGTTATATTGTGTTACGTAAACATAATGTAAACAAATCCATGTTTTCATTGTGAAGCATGAGTGTCTTTTAACAGTTTCTTTTGTCAGACATAAAAATTGCGGACGTTTTGCCAGATAGGTGGGTGACTAACCTAAAATAACAAGTGCGTCCTATTCCTACGAGTTAAAAAACGATAGATTAATGGGCAGTTAAAAAAGAAAAGTTTGTTTTGCTAAACATTTCTTTTGGTGCACTAAGAAAAGGTAGAATAACGTGCAATGTTTGTTCCAGTTATGAACAGAAGTAATAGCTAATTTTAGAGTTGTTTGTAGTAAACTCGTATTGCACTGGTGATGTATATACAGTAGTTCTACTTTTAAACAAGCTGCTTAGCATTTTGTTTTTGTTCTACATTGGAAGTTGAAGTTGTTCACAAAAAGACAAACACCAGTCTTTTGATATGGAAATATACTGTTATTGTGGTAACCAAAAATCACTAAATTTCCAAAAACTAAGCGGTTTTTTAATATCAGATATATTTCAATACCACAAACGTACAATAAAACAAAACCCGTGTTCTAGTCTAAAATCTAACCAAGCATCTTTTGCATATCCAAAATGCTTTAACCATTAAAGCTAAAGTTTATTTGTCCAATTCATAAAAATAAGTAACTTAACGGGATTTCACTTTGTTTTGCAATCATTAGAACAGTTACATAATGTTCAACAAGGCGTTTGAACAGTAGGCCTTCATTAGATGTAGGTTAAGTATTGAAGTCAGAAAGTCAAGGATAATGTTCAAACAGTTGATTAAAACTATCGGTACTTTGGGGGTAAATATCCGACCTCGCTTGTGGTGCTAGTTGTTTGTACTTTGAAACGCTTGGTACCCTTGGTTAAATTAGATAACCAAAAAAGCATTAAATGTATGTTTAATGAATCAGTGACGATCTATTAAGTATGTTTTTGTTTAAATAACTTAACCTGGCCTCGAAACCCATAAGTATAAGCAAGACCACAAGCGAGGCAAGCATCTAACCCAAGTACAAATTATGATGTAGAAAACCAATCAAATTTCAACCAATAATAGCTTTTTGGGTGTTTCAGCTCAACTTATAAAAAATGAAGAGTCTGGTGTAAAAGAGTGTTAAGTAACATCTTTACAAATTTCGAGGATCGCGTTTAAAGATTTGAACTTGCATTGCTGCCTATGCGCTACTTCACGCTTTTTGCAATTGCATCTTTGCACATATTGTTTTCCTCAAAATTATGCGTCAGGAAGGTAAAATGCAACTAACACATTCGAAAACGCTTCTAGATCATTTTTGACAAAAATGTTATTGAACATCTTTTTACACTATTAGACCCTTCAAATATCTTCAAAGTTGCTGTAATGTCGTACTGGGGGAGGCGTAATAAAGAGTATACAAACTGAATGTTACATACCGCCTGCATTGCCAATCCAACCTTTGGGAGTCTTGGGTTTGTATACCGCACTATTGCTTGGATGGTATGGTGAGTTGCTCCTAGCTGTTGGTGGGTGCACAGGTCCTGCACCAGCTGCAGGTGAAAATGGTCGAGGAGAATAGAGACGCATGTCAGCGGGAACGTGGGTCCCTCCTACATTGACCGACAGCGGAGGTGGTGACGGTGCGACTGGTGCACTGCTCGTTACCAACGGGCTCATTTGATTGATAGTGTGGCTTTTTTTAATCATTTCGAAAGCCGAATCGACACATCCACTGGGAGATTCGAGCGCAGCTTCCCAGGGACTCTTGACTAGCTTCACTTTGGGGTTGAGTCTGTCTTGGAGATCTTTCAGTTGGTTGACTGGCGCGTTTCTTGGTGCCGCGGGTAAAGTGTTGCCGAAAGGCGTCAAAGATGGCAACGGTTGCTGCTGATGCTGATGCTGCATCGTCTGCGCTGATAGCACGTCGGTCATCGCCACGTACTTTGCAGCGGCTTCTTTGACCGCCTCTTTGACCGAATCTTCATCGACGATCCATTTCTCGGACTTCTGCTTGCGCTTGGCGAACAGCTTGGCTCCTTTTCCCGTGGGGGAGTTGAGATCGCGAACCAAGTCGAAGCAGATGTCGGGACTCACTACATTGTGTTCGTTGTATATTCCCGTCTTGGACAGCTTCATCGCGTCCTGCAATTGTCTGGGATCGAGCACTAGTTTCAGTTGTGGCTTAAAATCGGTTCCTCTCGCTTCCGGAGTAGTGGGTTCGTACTCGGACGAATCGACTTCTTCGGAACTTGTTGGATCTGGACCTGCAATGAAGAAGTAGAAAAACGTCTACTGAGACTAGAAATGACTGTTTTTTCTAACTAAATTGTCACGTCCAACAGTCTCCGCAACACTTTCCACGCGACTTGTTCATGACATTCTGACCCGAGTTGTGACTCGTCGTGTTAAGAATAACAGGATCAAGTGACCTGACAATACGTAAGAGAAATCAACTTTGACGATTGCCAACTGGATCTCCAGGCTTTGATCGAACCTAAACAAATGACTGGAATGTGCAATCGCTGTAGTGTGCGAAACAATTTAGAACAATTTGGTTGTCCTCCCCTCCCCCCTTCCTTTTTCCCGGGGTTCGAATCCTTTAGACTTGTGCACGTTCAGCACCAAAGCAGCCAGATGTCAGCGTCTGACATGACAGGAAATTCTTAGAGACAATTCCCGTGGATGCTACTAGTCACAGTTTGTTTTTTGTTTTTTATTGCACTCATTGGTTTTAGGTTTTGCACCAGGGTCGAGATTTATTTATAATGGGATTCAGAGCAGATCATTGACCTTCAGACAGACTTTCCAAGTTCGTCGCCAATTGTCACCACAAACAATTGTAAAACCCTACATCACTCTAATAGGAGTAATTGATATATTATAGTAGGTATATCAGGAGGAAGTAGATAGTAATAGTATGCATAGTTTGCATTTATATCGTTTACATTATAATAATTTACATTGTATTAAATTATATTCTACATGTATAAAAATAACTAGTGTGTATGAAAAATGTCACGAACAAAAGTATACGTTAAGGAGAAGTCAAGGTTTTGATAATTCATGTAGCTTATTATAATTTTTGTAATTAGTAGTAGTACCTCGTTTCTAAAGATCTCAATGGAATGTAAAATACCAAAAATAAAATAAATAAATAAATTAAATAATTTTATTATTATAAATGAAACAAAGTCTAGGCTAATACTAAAAAAAATTTTTTTTGGTTGAGGTATTTTTATATCTAATATTTGTTCTTATTTATGTGTAAAGTGGTCCAAGACGTGAAAGAAGTGGACTTTGAAAATGTAATTTCCAAAATTTTGAGTTTAAAATACGAAAACCAAACAAAAAATCTGTAGATGACTAAAAATTTTAAGCTGTTTTATATAAGTGATCTTCGATTTATGCGAGGATTATGATATTCTTAATCTGATTTATACAATAAAATTATCATCACTTTGAAACTAGTGCTTTTTGATAACAATAACCGGCTAATATTAAACAATGAATAAAAATACATGTACACTAAAGTGTTTGGGACCGATTGATTATGATAACAATAGCCGATTGATAATAAAATTCCACTGTATAAATATTTTCATCAAGTAACAAAAAGTCAGTGTTTAGTAGCTTGAACAATGAACAAAATCGCATAATTTCGTTGTCTATAACGAGTATCTGGAAGGATTTTCCTCGTTGCATATTAGCAAAATCGTACACAAGAAACATTTATAATAAATTGAAAAATCCCTAATAACGTGATTTTTGTTGTTGTTGCTTTTTTGGTCCATAATCTTTAAGCACCATTTGAGGTTTAGCATACAAAAAGTTAATCACGAAAGCGTGCTAGGCTAGAGAGAGCAACAGTAAATAATTTTAAAAAATAAGCGAAGCAAAAAGTGAAAATAAATAAAAATCCCTTACTGTATATGATTTGTTAAAAGTTTATATTCATTGTAAAACACCTTACCACCCTCATATATGGGTAGGTTTCCCACGCTGCACACCCAACCAATTCGCATCGTAGTTAACGAATCGTTTTTCCCCTCAAAAAAAAAAACAACAAGGTTCAGTTCGCACTTTTATGTCGAGATTTGACTAATTTATATATCCAGTCGTTCGATCCAAATGGCATTATGCAATGAACGAGGTGTGGTTGATGATTGTTTAAAAAATTTTGACCAGTCGTCTACCATTTGGTGAACTAGCATTCGTAGTTAAGATGTGCTGATGCTGCGTCTTCTGCATCTTTTCCGTTGGATCTCAAAGGTATACAAAAGATTTTAGTGGGTGGAAAAAAAAAGAGGATTGTAAAGGAGAAAAAGTTGATGACGACAGCTAACTGTCCTGGAGTTCCAGATGCTAAGCCAAAATGCGTTTTCTCCAAAGCTGAGTGTGTCTTTAGCGCCCACGCTCAGCCCGTAATTGTTCTAAGTACAAAACCTGAGATCACTCCAACTTCAGTTTAATGGCGTTCCATTTGCTTACGACTTTGCTAGACTGCGTTCTAAATTAAGCTGCGCGGCTTGTTTACCAATTTAAAGGTTTGTAGTGAAATCTTCAATTATAAAGTTGAAGAAAATAAGGACTGAACAGGTAACGATGGGCAGTAGCATTTTTGTGCTACCAGATGTTTTTGCAGAATCCTCGTATAAATCGAGCTGTACGGGTATTTGTATTTATTGTTACATTATTAAAATGTTAGTAATGAATTCTGTTGTGACTTGTAACAGGTAACGCTGTGCAATAACCTTTGTAGAATCCTCGTATAAATCGAGGAGTAGGTATTTGTATTTCACTACTTGTATTTTACTGTTAAGTTATTGAAATGTTAGTAGCCAATTCTGTTGCGACTTGTAAAAAAAAAAGGTTAACTGAATGTCACATTGATGTGATTATGTATCTCTTTTCTTTTGGTGACATTTCTTTTTGAGTTTTCAATAAACTGATGCCAAACTTGTCTTAGGTGGCAACGGGGCTATTGACATTAAGAGATCCAATTACCGGTTCCAATTTTAGATGTCACCTTTCAAGAAGGGTTGGTAAATTATACTCGCACAAGTGGGGTAAACCAAAAAACCAAAAATAATAATAAATAAATAAATGAAACAAAAAAAGTGTATACTTTTGACGATTTGGTTGAAGGTCAGAGTTGAAAACATACTGTACATCTTAATTCATGTGATGATCTGTTTATCCTGTCGTGATTTCCATATTCCAATAAAAATGCTTAAAAAATTAGGCATAATTTAAAAAAAAAATCGCATATTTTCATGAAGTCAAAATTTCGGTCACTTGTGTATCACCACACAAAATCGCACAATAGCAAAATTGTCTCGTTTATAGCGAGCACTGGAAATAATTCTGTAATTCTGGATTTGGAGAAATCGCATATACGCGTATAAAAAACTTTGCATAAATGTTGAACTTATATTAGCTATAATAACTAGATACTAAATATATTCATCATGTATATATTAGCTACTAAATGTATTCATGTTAAAGTATTATATTAATATTTTTTAACGAATACATTAGCTAAAACATTGTTTTGTCGGATTTCGGGGTTAAAGTACAGCACATTATTTTATATGAAATACACTTCGTTAAATATGTATATATACTACTGTATATAGTTATGTGAAATTAATTTGTAATCACTGAAAACGAACTACTTCTTCGCAAATTTCTTAACATTCAAAACAGTTATTACCCACACCAAAACGCTTATTCCGTGTGAATGAGTATGACACCACCCTGTTATAAATCGTTTTTCTAACATAATTAATATTTGTTTTTATACGTGATATTGGTATACTATGATAAATTCCATTATAACCTAATGCATAAATAGCATAAACTGTAATCATACTTGAACTATTGAGTGTTAAGTGTGAAAAACTTGATATCCTATAGATAGAAAAGATAGACCAATCCCATAAATTCATGTTTTAGTAGGATTTGTTGTATATCCTTATATAATCTGTACAAATAGAAAACTAACCTTTAAACGTGTTTTTTTTTCTTTAACAGGGTGTTTGATATGTTTGCCTGTGGTGGTGTAAAATGCGACCCTGTGCTCAGAAAGATCCAAGGTTCAAGAGGCGACGCAGATATCTTTACTTTTGGTCAGTCGAAAGAGCAACTGTCTCGAAAAGAACCCACACCTTTGACAGTTAAGGTAATTTATATATATCTATATCTTGTATATACTCATTGTTAAGTTTAAGGGGAGTGGTACTTATGTGACACTGCATCTTGTTATTTCCTTTTAGTTTTAAGTAGAACACCAATTTTCACTTTTGACCTACTATTTAGCCGTTTTGTGTTTTGATCGATGTTATCGTTTTATTGAATTAAAAACTATAAAGATGATAAAACATTTGAGTTATTTACCTTCGTGTATCCAGGTTGTTGATCTGTTCATTCGTTTAATGTACATGGTGGCACCTCTCGAGGTAGCGTTGGTGTCGCATGACAGAGAATCGGCGATACTTTTGCAAAGTTTCACTTGTTCTTGCACAGTTGGATAGATGTGTTTCGGTTCGTCGTAGAAACTCGACGACGAAAACATCTTTTCTAGAAACGATAGCAAAGAAAGTTGGACTGCCATCAAATGATTCCACACGGTTTTCAAGAAAATGTCAACTATCAAGATCATTGTTGATTTTCTTAAAATGTGTGGTTTAGGCAGTTTATTGACGATTTTGATCGTACTTGACAAAGTTTTATTATGCTTTTCGTATGAATATTTTGTTGAAAAATATTGCATAATATGGCAGAAAAATTTTTATGTAACGTGTAAAAACTATTGCGAACGAGTTATACGTATTATTATTTTTCGTTATTAGTATTATTCATAGGAGTTTCATAAGCGACTGATATAAAAAATTAACCTTGAACAAACAAAAACGTTGCACGAGCATTTACCATTTATAATATGCGGATACAAGTCAATTGTGAAGAAAATTTGAATTCGTTACCTACTTAGTGGTCAGTAGTCAACCACCAACTCATAGTGAACCAACAGAATTGTGTAACCAGTTATATTTATGTCAATTAATGATTGTTAATTTATAGCCACATAGGCGTACTGTATTAGACCTCTAAAATTAATTGTTATTCTTCTGCCTTATCACTGAATGGTGGCTAACTACAGGTAAGTCGTTGTTGACATTATTACAACCTACGCTTGTACAAGCGACTTAGAAGTTAGTTTTAGTGGGTTTATGCGAAAGTGGTCGGGTAGTCAATCATCGACCTATAGTCAACCAAGAGAAATCTTGGTAATAAATAAAAATTGTTATTTTTATGAATTGATGATTGACAACTGGATGATGGCCACTATTGGCACAGTATATTTGAAAAGCCAGGGTGAAAAAGAAAGGGTGTTATATCACATGTTTTCAAAATTGTCCTAAAAATATTTCCGAATGTGTTAGGTGCAACTTTATCTTCTTAACGCATAATTTTGAACAAAACAACAACATGTGCATAAATATTAGTGCAAGAAATGGGAATATAGTCCATAAGCAACAAGGCCAACTTCAGATCCTTGAACACGTTTTCTTCGAAATTGTGAAAATTACTTCTTTTACACCTGGTCCTTCATTCATTTTAAGTTATTTTTGATTGAGCATAATAGTGAGTCATAGTTTAATTTTATATACATAGCCAATTTGCTATTTATTATATTGGGTGATTGTGAAAATGTTTGCATTGGCTTGATACGTCATAAAAAAAGGGCAATAACTTTTGCCTAATAGATCAAAAAAACCTTTGAGTTCTTAAATGTTACATATTCATTTCCTGATTTTTATTTGCCATTATGTGAATGGGTGTATTTATAAATTTGATTTAAAAAACTGGAATAACTTAAAATGGAAAAAAAGTACAATATTGCTTACTTTTCTGTAACATTATTAACCCCTCCTCGTCAGTTGGGGGTTGAAATGCTTTCATTAGCATTTGGAAACGCCGACTCTCTTCATCCGTGGCATTAATAGTATGGCCATCCTGTAAACAAAAAATTTATATGTAAACATTACAAAAGTTTTTAAAAGATAAGATTTACGTTTAAGAAGTTGTTTTTTATTTCGTTGTTTGAAATTGCAACGGTAGAAATTTAAAATTAACCACTCGAAATTTAACCTGTTTTCTTTGCTGTCACCACGAATGTAAAATGGGAACGAGTTGAATCTCTCGAACGAGTGCAAATTAGAAATTTAGCGGGGGTTTGTGATTTAATATAACTGAAGTATAAATAGTAAATATTGCAAGGTGCACACCCACGTCAAAACATTCTTGATCGAATCAAGATCTTTTTCTTTTTTTTTGCATTTCTCTGTTAAGAGATGAAATGAAATAGACGTTGTCTTTCAGAATTTGAGAAATGTCTTTGAACATGTTGGGGATTTTGTTTTCATTCTAAAGATATCTCATAGTTGAAAGCAAAAAAAATGGGCGTATCTAAAAAGATGGCGTTTTCATTTGTTGTTCAAAACACCTGTCATCGATAAGGAAGTACAATCCCGTGCGTACAACGTATGTGTGAAACGTTAGCTATTGTGTAAACTTTGTAGATTTTATGTTTTTAGGGTTTACGTAAGTTTTATAATATAGTTTTCCTATTTAAAAACAATATAAAGTCTTTAGCTCGTCGCCTCGAAGATGCGAGAAATGGAAAAACTACGCATAAAAGTGTATTGTGTATTAACGACCAGACACTGAAAATGGAAGAGGTATAAGGTTGTTGTTTTTAACTAACCTAAACTAGTGTCTATAAGAATAATGCTAGTTTAAGTTAGTTGAACAAAACAACGGTCCTTTCAGATACAATTGAGTTTGGTGTAAAAGGGTGTCAAGTAACGTTTTTGTCAAAAATAACCTAGAAGCATTTTCGAATGTGTTAGGTGTAATTATACATTCTTAACGCAAAATTTGGAACAAAACAACAACAACATGTGCAAAGATATTAGTGCAAGAAGAGTGAAGTAGCCCATAGACAGCAAAGCAAGTTCAGATCTTTAAACACGTTTACTCGAAATTGTACAAATGCTACTGACACTCTTTTACACCAAACCTTTCAATTAATTCATTGTTTTAACTAACATAAACTATAAACATGTCGGTGGCTGGTTTTTTATACACAAATACATCTATTTAATTACAATGGTTATCGAGCAAACTTAATATTGTCAAAGGTGGAATAATTTAATCATCGAAGAAAACTCTAAAAACTAAAATTTACAATGTTGTCCAGTTGAAAAGTAATTTTTATACAGGGTGATTCAGTGATTTTAGAAAACATCGTTTGATATTCTAAGTTCGTTGTTACTAGCAGGCTATAAATTGTTGAAGTTACGAAGTCTGTTACTGCTATCTTTGAAGATGGGAGAAATGAGGAATTACGCATGTGTGTAGAAATTACGCATCGAATGTCAAGAAGAAAAATTAGTACAAAGGTGAATTCGATTAGTCATTGAGAAAAATTTTTAAAGAGTAAAATTTATAATAGGTACTGTCTAGTCGAGAGGTACGCTTTATATAGTATATAGTGTGAAACAGTGATGATAAAATATTTAATGGTCTGTCTTATTGGTGCTAAGTTATGTAGATAGTGGTTGGTGGTACGTTAACGCAATCGGTATTGTGTGAGGTTCTACAAAGGTCGTAACGGTTTATTTGTGTTTTAGAATGAAATATAAACAAAGATGCACAGTGTTAGTGGACGTTGTAAACAACTTTTCAATATACACAACGATTGATAAACACAAAACTATTTCAGGAAGAAAAATTAAATTGAAAACAAAAAACGTAAAATTGGTTGGCTAAATAGAATTAACAGATGAAAAATCGATTGTTCTGAAGTTGTAACGAATAAAGGAAATTTTGTTTTTGCTTCTGCACCAACTTTTATTTTTATTTATACATCTGCTCAAAGGGTTATCGATTGGTAACAAATTAAGAACAGTTTGTCATTTGAATGTCAAGCAGGACATTTACGACGTTTTGTAACGTCAAGGGCATATTCACGGTTAACTTAACTGCAAATGTCACTTAATTGTCATTAAATTGTTAATGTTTTTTTATTTTTTATTTTTGATTAATTAATGTACACCCCCACCTACCTTCGGCACACGTGGCTTTCGTAAGTGCCCCATGGTGCTTCCTCCGCGTTCTGAAGATAAGTGACTCAAAGGGTCGAGCAAAAAGATCGGGCTTTTAATCTTTATATAACAGGGGCAGCACAGAAAATGGGATAAGAATAGGCTGTAGCGATTACTCACACTCTCTGCGAACATCACTCTTTTGCTAGCCAAGATAAATTGATCACCCCGTTATTCCTGAATTTTCCCGGATGATTATAAATCAACTTGTGCTGCAGAGGTGGAGTTGAAGACAGTACATAGGGATTCAATTTTTAACGTTGGCAATGCCCCTTATTACTGAATAACTTATTTTCTTTATCTGAATTTGAAAAGTGGCAAAAAAATCGAGATTTTTGAAAAAAATTTATGATGTATGTACAGTATATGTATTCATGAAATATTCATATGTTAACATTTTATGATGTATTGTAAGTGATTTAGCAATTACATGTCAGTAATGTTCCGTATTTCGTTTACAACTGTTAACGTCGCAGTTTAGCGCGAATTATACTACAGTACAAATAAATTATTTGTACTGTAGTATAATTCGCGCTAAACTGCGACGTTAACAGTTGTAAACGAAATACGGAACATTAAATAATAATGTTAAATAATAACAAACTTTATTTATTGTATGTAGTATTACGCTTTCACTTCATTCATTGGTATGTCAATAGATAGATAGATATTTTTTATAACAATTTTTAGAGGTTTTTTACAATAAATCAACGCGGTAATCTTAGAGACGTTTCCACCGTGCCCATCGATTTATAACTACAGTACTACAACCAATGAGCTAGAATCTAACGATTTACTAACTTTGGTTAACTTGTAAATCAATCTTTGGTTAGTAGATAAAAAAAAAATATTAACGCTTAATAGTATGTTTAACTAATTCTAGTGACTTTCCAACACAGCTGATGTATATTTATAAGTGGTGACAACTTCCGTTATTGTTTACTTACAACTACTATTAAACTTATTTCTATTTTGGGTTGTATGTATTTCTATCTCTATGTTTCCTATTGGTCTCCCTATTGGCAGTTTCCCCTCACTCTCCCACCCACCCCCCCTTTCCTTCCCTGAAAAATCGAAATGCGCAAAATGCGATGTTTTCCTACTTGGCCCGCCTCCGCTCTCTGACGTTCCAGCTTCTTCAAAAGGAGCTTGATCTGCAAATCGCGTAACATGATGCTTCTTCAGTTTAGCTTTCTCCTTACGTTGAGGGAGCACTACAGCAAAATTTCCACCACAAAACTACGTTCGTTGTTCCATTCGAACCCATTCTACTTTTCAGCGGTTTTTTTGACAGGTTTTCTTTTCGAGACAGTCTAGTTGTTTAGTGGTATCTTGCAGGTCGTCGCTCCTCCATGATCCTGGCTGCTGTCGTTGGCTGTTTTTCCAAACTGAAAATTGCAGCTAGTTTCTCTTGCGTCTGCTTCTTTGCAACGGAGAAGGGTTTGGCACCTGTTCCCATGAGGCGCCTACTCACTCGTATCCCGAATGTGATGCCACTAAAAACAAAACACCACAAGTTTTTTTTTTCTCTTTTTATGTCGTCGTCAAAGGGTTTTCGCTATACTCCCTCGTAGTTAGTTAGTTCGTTCGTTCGTTCGTTTCTTTTGAAGGGTTTTTCGAATGCGCCTCGCGCTAGTCGTGGCTCTTGACTGAGCGTCTCGTGGAAGGTCAACCACCCAGATTTTCTACTCGTGTAGTAACATCACCGTTGACAGACGCTATCCGAATTGAACTCGTGCCATCGGAGTTAAAGAGAACATCTTCAATTTTGGCCCAGGTGCTAGCCAGCCATGATGATGTTATTTTTTCTTTCCGGCAGGTGATGCTTTATAGAGAGTTGGGTTCTCTTTTCTCCAAGGCGAAGTGTATAATATAAACCTTTGTGTAGAAATATTTAGACGGTTGAACTTTGGAGTTCATCCAAAGTCAGTGGGAGAAGAATAAAAAAGAATGTCCTATTACCGGAAATAGTCGTAAGTCAGGTTTATACTAGGCTTTTAACGCGTTTGGCATTCGTAATCGTTGTTGGAATTTCTTAACAAAAACATTGTTATTCATGCCCGTGCTGGTTACGTTTTCAACATTAAAATCAATTAGTGTTGAGAATGATTTGTTGTCAGGTTTTCTTCTCTTTTTCCTTCACAGTGTTTGGCTTGTCGTAGCACGACGACAAAACAACTAGACTTCGTATATACAGAAAGTGATGTCATGAATGTGTGTAATAACGGCATACGAAAACAGAGGTGACCTAATTTCTTTTACAGAAACCGCCAACAAGAGCTGTATTGTCTGCAATGTAATTCATCTGAGGTTGTTTTGTAGAATGTGCCGCTGTTGTTGGTTCAGGTAGTGGAGAGTGTATTTGGTAATCTCGAGGGCGGATTATTTGGCACAAGTTCAACTGGGGATCTTGTTAGTGGAAAACAACACCAGAAAGAGGAAGATACATTGATGCTTCCCAATGAGGCTTACATGATACATTTGATACTTAGATTGATACTCGTATATATTATGGAAGACAAGTCTCCCCCCTCCCCTTCTCCTTCCGCTCGTGCTGCAAGTTTGAAAATATCTAGATTGATAGATAACAAGGTGTCATGACATCATTCTCTACATTCACTTGATTAGTATGTTAAATGAAAATCCATTTTGTTACGTGACATTGAAACCATCCGTGGTGATTGTCGTTGTACAAATTCTAAGTTAAAATGATTTAGTAGTTGAAACGTGTAGATGAAACGCATGAAACAAGTAACACGACAACAATACAAAGTATCTAATAACTAGTAGTAACTTATAATGAAACATACTAGTAATTCATGGAAATGTGTATTGTTAGCACGACCTTATAAATTCAACTTCACCGATTTAGAATGTAAACGCAACGACAGTGAACTCCGTTTATTGCGAACACAAGGTGATAGATGATAGATAACAATCGACAAAACAAAATGACAGTTTTTATACTCTTTATATTAGCTTCACTTGTGAGTGAGTGAGTGAGTGAGTGAGTTTCTACGTATAAAAACAAAACTACTCGATAGATTTTGATGATTGAGGTGTCTATGAATTCGTCTTAGAGACCTGACTCACACTGGTTAATAACATCAACGAAAAACCAATATGGCTTGGGCATTTAAATTTAAATTATGGATTTGGTTAATAACCAGAGTGAAGAACAAATAAGCATTAGGTGATCCTTGAACTACACCGTTAGTAGAAGAAGTTTTGGTGTAGTCAAGGTTAGCGATCTGAAGTGATCTGTTTATAAAATAATTATTAAAAATATGGATGGTATTGCTGAAAATACCCAGGAGATTGCAAGTTTGAATCACCGAAGAACGGTGTAGAGTATTGAACGCTTTCGATAAATCGGTGTTGATAAGTCTTTTAGCTTTTAAATAGTGATGATATGCCTACTGTGATATACAGATACTTATGTTATATACCTGATGCAAAACATCCATTTTTGATTTCTGCATGGTTCGATTTATGCGAATTAAAACTCATGCAATCCGAGTAGTTTCGATATTCAATTTATGCGTGTTTAGTTTAAGTAATTCCATTTTTGAGATCTGCACGTTTCCATTTATGCGAATTTAGATAAATTTCGATTTATGCAAAATTAAATTTATGCGATCGTTGAGTAATTCCATATTTGATTTACGCGAGTTTTGAGCAATTATTTTTTTTAAATGCAATTTTCCATTTACAGTATATATGCAATTTTTTTTATATTGGACTTAAGCAGTTTTTGATTTACGCAAGGGACTTAAGCGGTTCTCCGTTTTATGCGTTTTTGTTAAGAGGTTGACGTCACAGTTATCCACAAATTTCTCGAATTACCACACCAAACATTGCGTGTCAGGAGGCCATAATGTTAACTATCACAGAAACTGAAATACTGCTAGTGTTTTTCACACACAACAACTAGTTCGACCTTAAATAATTAACTATTTTTAAGCCTAAAGCTCAGAAACAAGAAAGAAATGCTATAGTGTCTTAACCCTTAATTTTTACACAATTTTTTTCAGTTTTACTAAACTAAAACCCAACTTACTAAGAATAATTTCAGTAAATACGAATAAAATATAAACAAGTACATTAAAAATGCTTTTGAAAAACTACGCTTTTACGTAGTTTGGCTTTATGCGAATTTAGGTTTATGCGATCTGAGAAAATTCGATTTATGTGAGTTCGAGTAATTCCATTTTTCAATTTTCTGCAATATTTGATTCGATTTGTGCGAGTTTTTTTACATTGGACCTATGCGGTTTTCGATTTAGGCGTTTTTTAGTACACTGGACTATAAGTATATTTATCGTAAACCCTTGTAGATGACAGTATAAGTTCAATTCCCAGCTCACTCACTCACTCGCTCACAAACTCTCAAGTGAAGCTAATATAAAATTTATACTGTAATAAAAGTTGAAGAATATTTTTAAGCCGATCTCAGTAAAGTCTACCAACACGCCCTCAAACTAGTTAAAAATTTGTGGCTGAACTTTTCGAACGCCAAACACATATCAACAGCAAAACCCAAAAGACCCATTCCCAATTTGAAAGAAAACAAACCTAGAGATTGCATATTTCAAAAGTGCAACGCTATTTGTTATATACTTATATAAAAAAAATTTATTTTTTATTTCTTATCTCAAAAACTTCTAACATGGAAATGCGAAATCCCAACATCCATTTCCATCATCTCATCTTATCGCAAACAGTAGTTCCGACTTGCAAATGCATCTGTCAAGAAAAGTTTGCACAGTTGGAAAGGATTCCCAAGCAAATGCATTCGCCAGAGAAAACGCGTCAAGAAAAAATATGTGTACATATATAAATATAGCCCATCATATATGAATATATAAGTATAGACATTTGTCTCAATGAGTTAAGTAAACGCTACAAAAAATTGTGACCCCAAAAAATTAGGAGAAAAAGAGAAAGTTCTGCTTTATTCAATTGCTTATTTGGGGGCTTGAACATCGTTTTTCCATTAACACGTGAAAAATCGATGTTTTTATCGATCCGATGTTACCATTTTTCTCTTAAGCTCCGCCTTCTCATTTGCCACCCATTCATAATATTCAGCTAAAAAAACAATATTTTAAATTATATATATGTATACATTTATGAGATAAGTGTGTCTGACATTTTCTGCAAACTCAACATTCATAGGCTCACAATAAAGATGTTTAGTACCATATAAAATTTGACTTACTATACATACTTTTAAATATAATATAATATAAAAAATAAACTTATACAAATTTATAAGTATAATATTAAATTATTTTCTATTATTCTTTTTATTTTCAGAGTATATCTATTTTGGTAATCTTGCTCTACAGTTGGAGAGTAGGAGCCAATGTGGTTGATAATTCTTTGGGTGAAGTATATTACGGTAAGTTTAAACAAATTACTTGAACTGGTTCCTGCACTAAACTCTCAGTTATGCGGAATTTACTAAATGAGAATTTTTGGTGCTATAGTTCAGTTTCCTGAAGAACTTGTACATACAAGTACTGTTCTTTTTCTCAAAAAATGTTTAGCGGTACTCAAGATCAACATCGATACAAATATCCAGAGATTTATCGCTAAAAGTCGATAAACTATCGATAAAATTTAATGTTAAAGTTTACTTGTTTAACTTCGTGTACGCTGAAAAGAGCACTACATACAAGTATGTATTGTTTCATTACAGCTATGAGCACATAATGCATATTATAGTTAGTTATAAGCACACAATGCATATTATACAGTAGGCCTGTAAATAACAGTTTTGGAATGTTATTGGAAAAAAAGTAAAGAAAACCGAGAAAATGCGAATCGACAGAAATCGTAAAATGGAGGTAACCTGTATTAAAAAACGTTTGAGAATGGACTAGCATGAATACAAATGTGAACGTCTAAATTGATTTCAATTTATTTTCATCCCGTTCGAAAGAACGTCCTGTCAAGAACGTCTCCTGCAATTTGGTCAACATACCAGATTATCCATTAACGAATGGACATTTCTTGGAAATCTATAAAGCATTATAAAAGTGGAACCCGAAAAAAACTTATGCTTTTATTGGAACTTTCTGAGTAAAAGCAATGTCGGTTGAATAAAGAAATTTGCGCATGTTGAAATACCGGATAAGCGAGAGTTTACTGTAAAATGATATATTAACGATCCAATGATTTGTGACCTTGTAGGTGTGCAAATTGCGTTATTGGCAATTATAGCAACTCATCTACTTCTCATCGTTCTCAGCACCTTACTTCTATGGGGCATTTTCAAGGTAAGCCATAAAATTCTTTTACAATACAATTAGGCAATATAACTGTATTGGAAAAACATGATAATATATGTTTATGCATGTACTATTGTACAGTATATACGAAAAATATTGTACATACAAACTATATGGTATCGGCAATGTACTGAACTCAGGCATCCTATAGAATGCCAAGCCTGGTTTCGGCAATGTATGAAATTGACAATGAAATAATTGGAGAGCCTGATGTAAAAGGGTGTTATAAGTAACGTTTTTACAATTTCGAGAAAAACGCGTTTAAAAAGCTGAACTTGCCTTGCTAGCTATAGGCTACTTCACATTTCTTGCACTAATATATTTTACACATATTATTGTTTTGCTAAAAATTATATGTCAGGAAGGTAGAATTACACCTAACACATTCGAAAATGCTTCTACGTCATTTTTCGACAAAAAATGTTACATTAACACCCCTTTTACACCAAGCTCTTCAATTACGTTAATATAAGCCAGAATTTGGATTGAGTTTAAAGTAATACCTAAATTTAGTACGGAAAATGTTTTTAGAGAAAATGTTGAAACTCACCTAAATAAAATAACCTTATTAACTAAGCTGTGTATAAGCTAAGTTGTATATAAGGTGTTATTTCATACTTTGCCGAAAAAGGCTAAAGACATTCTATAGAATAGCTTCATTCTATACGTTGCTGGTAAAATACAGTATTGTGAATACAGTTTAGTCATAGACTAAAGAGTTAGAGTCTAACTCTTTAGTCTATGGTATAGCTGCATAGTATTCAAATTTAAGGACGTTAAAGCAAAAATTTAAAAAAATTGTTAATAGTAATAAGTGGTACTACTCTTCGTTTTAATGAAATAACTTTAACCGAAATGTCTTTTGACGTTTTTCGCTTCTTTAAAAAATAGTAATAACATTAACTTAATTTCTTCATGAAACGAGTGTCGTTTCCAGAAATCGCTTCGGAATCTCTGTTTATGATTATCATGACTGTCAAATAATTCCCTTCTCTCTCATTTCCGAGTTTTTCTCCCCCGAACTGTTCCTGAACAAATATTAACATTTTTGCATAACTAATTTTTTTTTTCCATCCGAAACTTT
Organism: Cryptops parisi; assembly: GCA_034695005.1. Taxonomy (NCBI): domain Eukaryota; kingdom Metazoa; phylum Arthropoda; class Chilopoda; order Scolopendromorpha; family Cryptopidae; genus Cryptops; species Cryptops parisi. The sequence continues at coordinate 27,792 of JAQIWH010001571.1, forward strand.
TCTCTTTCAGTAAATCCTTCGGATTTCATTATTAATCTCGTTGGTGGGAAAAAGAAAACAATATATGTACATCAAATTTTAATAATTAAAATGACCATACCGGAGAAAGTATATAATAAAAAAAAAAATCTGAAATGTTTTCAGAACATCAAAAATGGAAATTTTGGAACTGCTGCTGCTCCTACTGCATAATAAAATTGATGCTGCACTTGCATTGAAAACATTCTTTTATGATTTAACGGCTGGGTGAACGTTGTAGTGCGCATGCGCAAAGATGAGTTGAGAAAGAATTCGAATCACGCACAAATGTTCGCCATGCAAAGTATACTGCAGTACATGCTCATTCAAAAACAGCCTTCGCCAAAATTTCAACTGATATTAATAAAAACCATACCGGTAGGCCTATATATTTATATATAAGTTATATATGAGAAAACGGGTATTGTAATAAAAAATATTCTCATACACCACACTCGATTATCTGAATGTGATGGAAGTAAGCCTATTTCGGATAAAGTTAATTTCATTGAATATACTCACCACTCTGAGTACATTCACAGTACATGTGAAAATAAATGAATAAATAAATAATTAATTAAACGAAAAATTCGGATAATCCAGAATTTTAATCTATACACCCGGTTTGATATTAGAAAAAGCCAACAACGTTGTACAAGTTACAAAACGTGAATATTACAATATTGACTTATAATATCGTTTGTTTGATAAATTATTCATACCTATCTATAATGTCAATGATTTTTCGATAATGTACCGATTTTTATATTGTAATGACATATTTTACTTGATTCGGATAAACCGGAATTTCGGACAATCGCGATTCGGATAAGCAAGTTTTTAGTGTATACGTATAGACATCCTGTAACCTGAGACGAGTTCTCCACTTCAACATCAACAACAAAAAAAATTTACTTTGTGTAATGGAAAATTATATCCATTTTCAAAATATAAGACAAAACAAGAAATTCTACGAAAACCAAACATTTATTTTTGTTTGTGCAGTGAAAAAGGTTTTTTATCTGGTTTTCGAGGAATTGCTTTTATAAAGTAATTTAATAACTTATAGCAAGCCAATCTATATAAGTTACTAGCAAATACCCGCGTGGCTTCCCCCACGCACCATTATTGAAAAATAATATTCATACCAATTCGTAGAATACGTTTCACTTAAAATAAAATTAATCTTATCTTGCTATGTATATTGATAAGAAGTCATGCAATAAGTAATAGTAAAATCTGCTTTTATGTAGACGTAGGTACTTTAATACTTTTAATACATGAATTTGCTCAATTTTTGTTTATGTAAACGGTCATTTATTTTTCTGATGATTATACATTTTTAATTCTTTAATTGCCATTTCCATTGAAGCTCTTTAAAGGAAAAGCGTTGCTGCCCGAAGGAGCTTCTCTACTATACTTATGTGCCCGACGTGGAAACAACAATCGGGGGGAGGTTTCGCGTTATTTTTATTTGCGTTGCTTGGTTCACTTACAAATGCTCAATTAATTAATCCGTATCACGTCAAAATGTCGTGGTAATAATTTCGTCGGCAAAAATGTCGCGATACAAAAATGTCGCTGTACACATTTTTTGTAACATGACATTTTCATACACTATCATCTGTGCTGACTTGATAGTGCTTACAGGAGACTAGGTAAGGTTTGCTTACAGAAGACTACGTTAGACTTAGGTTAGGTTAGGTTAAGTTGAGTTGAGTTAAGTTATATTTTTTACTGAATTTTTTTAACGGTGACATTTATTATGGCGACATTTTTGTATTGCGACATTTTTGTCGACGACATTATTACCGCGACATTTTGTCGTAGATTCAATTAATCGCTACTTCTAATCTCTAAAGCCCTTTTTACACGTCAAAGTTTTTCAATTAAATTTCATCGATTCCAACTGTTTTTCTGACGTCATACACGTATATTTAAATTTTAAGTTTTGAAACAACAACGTGGAAACGTGCGATGGTTAGTTGTATAGTGTTGCAGTTAAGCCACCGGTTCAGAGAAAGGTCGTACTCCGTCGAGTTTTCTGGGGTCCATAACAATTAAATGATTCGACAATTCGAAAGTGAGACAAGCCTCACCTAATTAAAACTTCACAAAATTCACTTCCTTTTGGTGCTTTTGGTTTTTCAAATTTGTACACTGTACAAAAACAATGGAAACATCCCTAACAACTTACACACTCTTATAGTACCGTACTGTGTATAGGACTAGTACTATACGGATAAGACTAACCCTATACAGTGTATAAAATCTAATGCTATACAGATATAGAATCTAATACTATACAAATAAAACTGATCCTATACAGTGTATAGTGATCTACAATAAGACTAATCCTATACAGTGGATTACTTCCACAAAGTGTTGTGATAATCATTATTTAAATACAAAGTTTCATGCGTATCAAATTAGCTTCAGGATTAATGCAACCGTTTATTTTGCTTGTTTAAACTGGATTACCTAATTTTAATTAACTCAATTTCAAATTATCTCAAATTCTAGGAAAGGATTGGATTTGTTGTTCCCTGGATCATTGGAATCATCACCTTCATATCGCTCGAAGCAGTTTGTATAGTCTATTCCAACGTTTTACGGGATCATATCAACAAGGTGAGTATCAAGACGCATCCTATATTTTACTTTTACATACATTTATAATGAAATTATTCCCAAAGAATTCAGTGACATTCGCGTGCACTAAAAGCATCCATAAAAAAGCACGGCACTTAGCTTTAAAAATCCATCACGTCCATTTTAGACAGCAAAATAAACCAAAATA
>JAQIWH010001572.1:0-30609 GCA_034695005.1 Cryptops parisi
CCTTTAACTTGAATCTCGTTTTATTACTTGGAGATTTACTTTTTTATTTTTTTTATGGTGAGACGTAAAAAAAGAAGTCATTTAATTTCATGTCAGGTGAATTATTTAAGTAGTGAATTAAATTGAATATAATTTGAACGAGAGTGTGTATAATTACTTGGGATTTGAAATGCGAAGGAATTTTTTAAGGATGGAACTGGATGCCATTTTGGGTCTTATCAACGTTTCTTCTGGATATTAAAGTGATTTATAATTAAATTTAATTTTTCTTTTTAAGATTAAAATATAATTATGATTACAAATTTTTTTTCTGCTTTGGCATTATTAAAATTTTGCTAAAAAAAATTAGGATATGAAGTTCGTCCAATTTTAAAACTATATAAAATGCATAGTGCGACCTTAAAAATTCAATTTTGCTTAAAAAAAAAGGTTTCTTTTTATGTAATTTCGAAAATATTTCATGGAGTTTTCGATTTATGCGAGTTTTACATTTACATATTTTGTTATGCGATAAGAGAGATAGGTTTGTATATATATGCGAAAAAAATTCTTTATTGTGCGAATTTGTGTTGTGGAAACTCAAGTGAACTGATTGCAAATATGTGGTAATTTTGATATAAGCGATTTTTTAAAATATTTTATTCGAAGTTGATTATAACCATGAAGTTGTATAACTTTAATCGCCTAAATCAAGGACTTCCTGTATTCTTTGGATGATTTTTTAGCGTAACCTTTTTAAGATATTCAAATTTACATGTATGAATTTTTCTTTTACATTTTTGACATTTTACGCAAAACATGTTTCGAGGTAAAGACATGTTACTTGAAACATGTTATCTTTTATTTTGACATTTTATGACAATAAAAAAAAGGAACAGTTAAAAAAAGAAAATGGCTCATCAAAATTCATAGTTTGGCTATGTGGTTAAAACAAAGTTGTTGTTTGTGTGAACTTTTTCGCTGGTGTGAATCAGCATTTGGGTGGAACATCTGTGGTCATCTGTTATATAAGAAGTCTGGTTGCCAGCCTGCCTGTTTTTATTATTGATCCAATTATTCGTGCACGCATTTTTACGAATTCTGTTACCACATCGACCCGAAAGGCGCTGGATAAATATTCCATCACGAAATTAAAAATTTATAACTCAATTTTGCGATTCAGATTAGAGCATTATTTTTTTTTTCAATATTCTACTACTTTATTTTTTTTGAGGGAGCGTTTTACTATAAATTTCCAATTTTATTTTTTTCCCTAAATTTTTGACGATAAACTCGATACTTTGAAACGTTTCATGCATTAAAACTAAAAAGAGTATAAAAGTTGAGATTTAATATGAATTTATGGATATTAATTTTTTGGATAACAAAATGTTGGATAGCTTTATTTTGTATCATGTTATATGTACGATTGAATTCAAAAAAAGTCAAAAATGGAAAAAAAAAAAAGCTGTCAAAATACATAATTTTTTGACTTCTTTTTCTTTTTTTTAGATTTTTGACTTATTTGTTTTGATTTTTTTTTGTTGTATTTTTTTGACGTCTTTTTTGTGGACATTTTTCTGTTTTCTTGTTTATTGACTTTTCTTTGACTTTTGTTTCCAACAATCGTGTAGTGTTCGAGTTATGCTTGTTAAAATTTAAGAATATTAATTATTTTTTATTAATTGATTAATAAAAAATAATTGTATTTATTTATTGTTTTCACTTTATAGCATTGGATACAAAGAACTTGGCTGTGAAAAAACAAATTTTCGAGTTATTGTCCGCACTGTGTACATATTCGGATCGAGGACACACAGCAGCGTTTGATGCTTTGGAACGATACAAGGTATTTAAATAATTTTGATTATACAGACATTTTCTTTTTGGTGATCCCATAGATCTTTTTTCGACAGAGCAGCCGCTTGTGGCGCTAATGGTTGGGCTGCAAGTTTAGTTTAGATGAAACAAAACAAGTACCTGATTTTATTATTATGATAAATTATGAAGTGTTGTAACTAACCCAAACTGGCATTTATACCCATATATACTGGTTTTGGTTAGAACAATTTTATGCCTAATTGATCTCTGTTAAATAAAGATTACCATTTGTGTTTTTTTTTTAGTAAACTCAAATGATTCTAAGGAAAACTAATGCCAAATTACTAATTTAGGTTTACAAGATTAATTGAAGGGCTTCTGGCAAAATAATGATAAGCCAGATTTTAAAAAGTTTTCAGGAGATCCGTTTTTCTGGTGAGAAATTCCATAGAGTACCATACTGAACGACAAGGTGTGATTTTCTATATTAGACTGCTATTTTCTGGAATATCCAAAATATGGTGAAACAATTAGCTAGAATAGAAAAATAGTACTGCAGGACGGTTTTCTGTAAAAATGTCACTTATTTTTTGGTGAAAAGTGTGGCTCATCACTATATTGCCCGTAACCCTTCAGTTATTTGAGAGAATATCGGTTTTCTTCGTTCTAAATAGGAAATGCCCAAAAAAAAAACTCAATATCGTTATCACAATTTTTTGTTTGGAAATTTTTTTTTTCAGACTTTCAAAGGTTATCGTTATCGTTTCACCGTCATCATCGCAGAACTACGTCAAGCTGAAGTAAATCCATATCGAATGATTATCATGGCATTTATCAATTGTCTCATCCTCGGTGTCGAAGAACTGCAAGCAAGAATCAGACTTCGTGACGAATTTTCTTGTAAGTATGGATACATCAAAAGAGTTGGAATTGCAGATTTTATTGAAACTTTTCCCCCCAAAAAAAATCTAAAATATTCAATTAAATATTTTTCTTAACGTAGCATTGGGTTTAACAGAAATCTTGGAAAATCTTCGTGTACAAGATGATGATGATGAGCTTGCTGTGCAATGTCAAGTCTATGACGAAAACCGACACAAAGATGACGAAGCAGCCGAAATGTTAGGACTTCAGTTCAGCGGCAATCATTACGATTTGTTTCAAACAGTCTTTCAGAAGGTGAAGATTTCATCGTTTATAACTAATTTTCTCGTAGCATATTTGAAATTCCTTTGTGTGAAAGGTCAGATACCATGCTGGCGGCGTAATTACTGAAAATGTGGTTTGGATGGCAGCAGATGTACACCTGCATCTAATTGCTGGCAACTCTGCAACGCTAACAAATTATTAACAGCCAGTTTTGCAAGCAACGCACCAAAGACTAAAACGCAGTATAATATTTTGTTAAACTAGTCAGGGATGATGTTTTATGTTGAGGTTTTAACGCACAATGTGAACTAGATTGTCTTAGGAATTACCCAGGTGAGACATTACCACGATACCTCATTATTTGGTTGTCACTTTGGTAGGCCTATTTTCGGTATTTGCTAGTAGGGTTGTGTAATTGGGTTAATTTGCGTCAAAAATTTGAATATTTTTGTTTTCAAATGTTGTTGATTAACAGAATTTGCAAGTTAATTTGTTGATTAACAGAATCTTTTGTAGACTCGATTGTCTTAGGAAATTATCATTGAAAGACATTACCTGGGTATTACCTAGTAGGCCTATTTTTCGGTATTTTGCTCGTAATTAGGTTAATTTTGTGTTTTCAAAAAACGAATAATTTTATTATGTTTTTGTTTCGAATGTTGTCAGAATTGATAGGTTTTGTCGATTAACAGAATCTTTGATGAGTTTTTGCTACGTATTATGGGCCAGTCATGTTCGAGCGGTTTTCGTCACATATCGGAACGGTTTAAACATCCATCGGAAAATAATTCCGTTGTTGAACTCGATTCGAAACGTGAGACTGTTCAATTTGATTTCACAGTAACAGAGTCATCCGCATTTGAAGTATGATTTTTTTTTTATATGTTTACATTTCTGGTTTCACACAATTCTTTAAAAAAATATTTTTTTGTACTTATATGTTGCATATATATGCTGGTTTGTATGACATTTGATTGATAGGAATATACAGTGAGTCTTCTTTTTATGAGAGTGCCGTATGTGATTTTGCTATTGTTACCAGTAAATTTCCTCTCAGCGAAAATATGTTGCTATTATGCGATTTTTGTGAGATAGTGCACACGTGAACTGCACCTGTTGCTTACGATGTGTATGTGTTACCGGCAATGTATCGAATCCAGGCGTACTATACAATGCTTAACATTTTGGAAAAAATGATGTAATAACAGCTTGTATACAATGTTAATTAAAGTTAGTTCAAGTTACAACATTTTTATCTAAAAATATTAACTCAAAATTTAGGCTTAGATTAAGGCTTAACGTAACTATTGCAACGCTAATTTTATACATTGCCTGAATCATCAGGATTGGCATTTTATAGAATGCCTTGATTCTGTAAAATGTAACACATGCAACTTGTAAAGCAAACTAACTCTTATGCTTGAATTTTGTTCATTGTAATTTGTTTGTTTGTTTTTCATTTGAAGGAAATTTTGATACATAAGGATTTCAGATATTCAGATACTTGACATTCGCATAAATCGCGGATCACTTGTGTACATTGTACTTAAAAAAATAGGTTTTGCTCATGTCGAATTTTATTTATCTTACAGCTTCATGATTCGCCATTATCACTTCCACTGCTGTTGTTTTTGCAGAATTTAACGCAGTTGGATCCTGCTAGTCCAGAAAGGTAAAAATAAATATATGTATAGAGGGTATTCCTTGAAGATCTAGTCCAAGTTAACCACAAATAACCGAAAATACTTCCCTTCCAAGATAACACAGGGTGAAGTCACATAAGTGCATAAAGATGTTTCATGATCGGCTGTATATATAGGTATCAAATGAATATGAATTTGCCGGACCCATGTGTATATGGACTTTTCGCTCTTTGATGCGCATCATCTATGGTAAACTACTCTTGCCATGTGGATTCAGTTTGGGGTCTGACATCATGGGAGCAGGTTTTCTTGGGGTTTTCCGTTTTATCTTGTTTCATAAAATGTTATTCTATTTTAATCATTTTTACCTTATTTATCATTCCTGTACTTTTCGATTTAATAAAGTCGGAGGACCTAATGCCACAACCGTATGGCCAGTCGGTGTTTTCTTAAAAAACCAAATACCGACTATCTCTGTGGTTAAAATTTGACTAGATCTTTTATGAACACCCTGTATATGCCTGCATGATTGTATAGTTTAAATATGGAAATAATATCTGGATTTTTTTCTTTAATAAACAATTTAGTGATCAATTGTGGGAATTGGTGGAAAAGGCTTCGTCTCGAGCCGTTAATGGAGGCTTGGCCCACTTGCAGAAATCCGCCAATTTTCACGTTTTAATGATCCAGAAACGGGACGAATCGACGCAAACCGCAAAACTGCCGCCGAGAAACACGAGAAAGGAAGTGCCTCGGGAAACGGTCAGCGTGCACACGCAGACTGATCTCGTCTTTCACCGACCAGTCTCGGCAACGTTCAGTTCCGATTCCGGCGACGAACTGTTTTTCGATTCTCAGGAATTCGTGCTGAACGAGATACTTTACGAAAAGATGAAAAGATCGGACAGCGACGGTGCCAAAAAGTTCGCGAAAGCGGGAAACGGTTTCCAGAAGCGTCCGTTTCCTCACTCGAGTCTGCCACCGCCACCAAACTCGAGCCCGCCAAGACCGCCGCCATCTTCTGCGATCGAGACGATCGCCGAGACCGAACCCTGTAGTGAGCAAGACCAATCTTTGACTTTATGTATCGAAATCCCCGTTCCTCCGCCGTTGCCTGGTTCCACAGTGACTAATGCAATGACTATTACGACCATTCCTCCGCCACCTCCAATACCACCGCCATTGCCTCCTGGTTTTTCACATCACTCGATTCCAGTACCGCCACCTTTGCCATCAATGAATGCGACATCGACGTTTGTTCCACCTCCTCCTCCACCACCATTGCCGTTTGCAATGTCTTCATTGTCATCATCCGTGCCTTTTATACCACCTCCACCACCTCCTCCGTTACCATTTGGAACGTCTTCGGCACCGTTACCACCACCGCCACCACCTCCACCCGGTTTCATTCAAGGGAATAGTTGTACTGGACCGCCACCACCTCCGCCCATGTTCGGTACACCGACGAACGCTTCTCAAGATGTTCCATTCGCGCGGGCCAATTACTATCAACTGGGATCCATTCCGCCGTCGGTTGCCGCAACTTTGGCAAAGTCGAATCCTTACGCAACACTCCCGCGGCCTCGCCACAAAATGAAGACTCTCAACTGGACTAAAGTGCCATCGCAGGTTGTAGGTTAGTTGAAGTTTAAGTAGTTTAATCATCAGTAGCGCCGACTTTTGTGGAAAATCTTATGGGTGCCCATGCGATTGATTAAAAAAAAAACATTGGTGAAGTGTGCAAAAAGCGATGTAATGATGAATGCTTCGTTTGTGCAATACCCTAACCTAATTACACTGTAATATTACCCAGTTTATTCAGTGGCGTCACTAGTGGGGTGCGGTCTGCACTGGGTGACACCATAAGAGAGATGGCACCAAAATGACTGTCTATAAAATGTTTGTGCAGGGTTTCAGCAAAAATTTAATATTTTTCGTAGATCCCTGTAATTCTTTATAAATACAAAATAGTTTGCCCAGTTTAAATTTACTGTATTAATATACACAGAAGGCTAAAACTCCTTGCTGTAAAATTTTACTTAACTTTATAGTTGCGCTGTGTCATGCTGGAAAGCCTTGAAAAGCTGTAGCAAAGCGCTGTCTTCGGCAGGAAAGCACTACAAAGCTGTGTTAAAAGCCAATAAATAAAAACTAATACATACAGTATAGTCAGTGTTTACTTTAAAATTAAATTAACTTCGTGGTAAATCGGTGATAAAATTCTAATCGGTTTCTAAAGTGCACGCACACAAATGTAAGGGGGGACATTGGGGGACACATCAGGTAGTGGGTGCCGAGAGCGAGAACCCACGACTTTGTTTCTGCGGAGCTCCCGAACACTCACGAAGTCGGCGCATTTGTCAATCGTAATTTGTGGTTTATGATGAAATGTGTGAGATTGCATTTATTTTTAATCACCGATTTTTTAATAACTTTTAGACGAATCTGTTTGGAAAGCTGTTCATTCAGAGCTTAGTTCACACATTCATCTCGACTATGACAAAGTCGAAGAACTATTCTGTCAGAAACAGGCGAAAGAAAATGCTGCTGCAGCAAATGCCAAACAAAAAACTAAAAATGAGCCATCCGAGGTAATATAACTGTGAATATCTGTATTATAACTGTAAATTTTAAGTATGGCAATATAATAAAGGCTATTATAATGAAAATATTAAGTTTGGGATATAATAGCACTTTAGATAAGGATCTCTACAAAGGCGATATTTTCACTGATCTTGAAATCAAATTTCTCGGATTTTGCATTGTTACATTGGAAACTGCATCATAGCTCCAAGTCATATTCAGAAAGTTGTATGCAATGGTTCATTTAGTCATAATCTAGTGTGGTTTCATTTATTTCTAACAAATCAACTAAAAATAAAAATTGAATAAACAATAAGCTATTTACTACAACAGCTTCTTTGCAGAATATCGATACTATGCAGCAGAGTGATTTTAGTTGTTTGCATGGTTGACTTAAATACGAATTTTCCTAATTTGTGAATTTGCCTAACAACTGCCTTATAATATTGGTGCTCTGCCAAGAAGCTGTCGTAGCAGAATCATGCCAATCTATTGTTTGTTATAATAATATCCAATCATAATAAAATCAATTTTTATTAGGGCTGGTAAACGATCAAAACATTTAATCGATTAATCGCACTTGCTTTAATCGGTTAATCGGCCGATTAATCGGGTTTTAGTCGGTTTTGCAGTAAAGTTTGTTCTTTATTCTTTACCATCCAAATACATATTAAAAAGGTTAGGTTCGTCAATCATTAGATCTACAAATCAGTACTTACAGTTTCACAGTTACTCACAGTACTTACAGTTTCACTTGTTTTTTTTATTTTTTTTCCATTTGTAGCCACGATCGCAGACAAACAAGCATATTAAGGTTCTCACACAGTAAACTATTTCTCAGTTTGTTAGCAATGTAACCCGCCGAACTAAACACACGCTCACTGGGCACCGATGTTGCCGGAATACACAGTACTCTCTTTACAATTTTGCCGAAATTAATCGGCACCAATTAAAATAATCGCGATTAATAGTTTAATCGGTTAATCGACCGATTAACCGATTAAAATTGCCAGCCCTAATAAAAAGTTAATATTATTTTCATAAGTTTTAATAATTTTCGTTTCAACTTGATTAGCTTTACATAGCATGGAGGAATGCATGCAAAGTAACCAGCTTTTCAAACAATTTGTCTGAAATTTTGCACTTTCTTGGTGCAAGTATTTGACTTGCCACACCACAGCATCACTGGAAATTTCTTAACAGTAGTTATTTATATAGCATTATTGGTAGTAGTTAAACTACGTAACTAACTACTATGTAAAGAAATTTAACTAGGTAGTGATTACTTTACATAAAGTAGTTGTAACTACCCAGTCAATACTGTAAAAGTAATTCAAACACTATAGTTGAACTACTGCCCATCACTGCATTTTAACGAATAACGACGTAAGTGGATTCATTCCGATTTTCCACCCAACTCCTCAATTACAAGCTGCAAAAAGATAGGGAGATCCACAATTGAGTCCGCATTAAAAAAAAAAGTGATTAAATAAAATCTGTTTTATGTTAATAATATTAATATTATTATTTTATTAACCTCCATAATTTGACAACAAGTACATTTCCCTGGTGGAAATGGAAACATATTTCGCAAAATACAATCGTGTATTTTGCTCCAGTGGCCGTAACGTGTTCAATTCATCTGCCTAATACTTCTAGCCATTACTCACCTATATGAGATTTCAGAGCTTGTGGTTTGACTACCTGGCCACATATTTCACAAACTACAAGGTAAAAATCGTCACGTGCTGGGCAAAATCCAAAGAGTGCCATATCTGGAACAAAAATCAAAAGAGAAAAAAAAATTGTTAATATAAACAAACAAACGACTTTAGAATTCACTACACCAAACTTTCTAGAAATAGTCCTTATCACAGTAGCTTTGTTTAACGAGTAGGGTCAAATTTTTAATTACAAAAGTGATCCAGTAATCTGCACATGAAACATTATGAAAAAAAAAGTTAGCTTTTTATATTAACCACCTTGAAGAAACACATTTTACATTTTTCCGCAGTCAAAGAGTCACTAACCACTTACCATTTCAATATACTTTTTATACAGATCAACAAGAAGCAGATAATAGCTTGGCTTTTGTGTCTGGGGTTTTATAAAACATCTGTAATTTAATTATTGCTTCCACTGATTATAGCAATTTAAATTATCCTGAATTAACTTTAATTTTTTATCTAACCTGATCGTTAAGCTTAACAATCCGAATCAGTAAGTTGAATAAGCTTTTCATTAAAAAATTCTTTTACCATTGCATTTTGTTTTCAATACTACCGTATTTTCGTGACTGTATAAGACACATCTTGGGTAAGATTTTACACAAAGCTTATATTCATGGATGTTTTATATAAATGAAAATGAACAATCAGGTACAATTAGAAATCAAAATTTATTATATTACCGGTAAAATATTAACTAATTATATGAATGTGTGCTATTCCGGGTCTTCAGTATCCGCCAGGGACTTTGTGACAAACTGCATTTACAATTAGAGACAATCACAGCTTAAAAATTGTTTTTCAGTAAGCTGTTTCTTAGGTGCATCTCATAACCGGATGCATCCTATATAATTGATTTTTTACTCGAATCCTTGTAAGTCGTGTCTTATATTTGCAAAAATATAGTAGTTACATTGAAGTCATTTAACTACACTTTTCAAGAAAAACTATCAATCTCTTAAGTAATATAAATAATCACAACAATAAATATATTTCCACTGCAAACCAAACAATTTTTCAACTGGTTAAGAAAAACCGAATAACACTTTAAACGTAATCAGGCTCTACTTAATATAGACCTACTAACATATACCGTAGAGTTATAGTTTCAATGCACGAATACTAGAGATGAACTACAGGTAGTTCTCAATTTAAGTGAGGGTTACATTCCGTTAAAACCTCATATTGAATTGAAATACCCAGGAAACAAATACATTAAAAAAAATTTTTTTTCTAACACTTTATAGACCAATATACATGTACTAGCTGTAAGCCCGTGAAAAATAAGAAAGTTTAAAAAAATAAAACGTTCCCTCATCGGGAATCGAAGTCGCTACCTTCAGCTCATGAACAGCACAGCACTAACCTTGAGATCTAACATAACGCCTCATATATAACTTGCTAAATGTGTTGTTTAGCCCCCCCCCCCCCAATATTGGGGCTAAAATGGGGGAGGTAAAAACCTAAACATTTTCACCCCTGGACATAGGGGAGTAACCCTTCCGAGTTTAGTTCCGATCGGTACAGCGGTTAGAAGCTTTATTGGTGTGCACAAACTAATCGACCGTCTTTATAATATAGATTCTGACACCTTTAACTGTCACCAGGTGTCGCCCTATGTATCGAATCACACCATTACAAGCTCACTCACTAGTGAAGCTAATATTAAGTGCGTAAGAAAAGGGAACAATTCCAGAAAGGGAGAGGGGGGCATCATTTGCTCCAAACATGGCATATAGAGTTGTCACTTGTCATTTATTTTAAAGGACAGCATACTATTTGAACAATTTGTCCTTTATTTCAAAAACAGATAGATTTCTCCATAAAACACTGAACTTTCAGAAACATTTGCAATTTTCTTGAGAAAAAAGTAAATTTCAATGTATATCATCTCACTTAAAAGACCTGACCTACTCATTTTAACAGTATAAATAAGTAAATATAAATAAGCACTAGGAAATTCTATGGAAATCAAACTTGCGCTACATAAAATGACATGAAAACTAAATTTACACTAAATAAAATGTAATTTTTTTAAACGGTTTTTTTTTTTTTAGAACTTCAACCCTAACGGCATACCAAACTGAAAAAAAAAACATAGTAGTTGCAGGAGTGTTGTCACTTGTTCCTCACCGCACAGTCACAAAACAAAACGGCAACAACATTTTGCATGTGACAAAACACCTGGAAGAATTTTTTGTCACATAATAGCAGAATCGCACACATGATACTCATATAAATAGAATTTCCCTGCAATATCAACTCCATAGTGCCCGATAACTAAACTAAAATAAAGTTCAAACCACCTTTTTGTCTAGTAAGGAAACAACAGGTTGGTAATTATATGCTGAACACGTTGTGGCATTGTGCAATGAAAAATATGTATACTTTGACTATAAAATAAACACAAGTTAACATCTTTCCTTAGTTTTTCATGTGAAGTAGCCAAAAAAAACCCAAACACATTGCACAGTGCTCATAGCGTTAACTCCGACATACTAAAGATGGTGCTTGATAAAAAATCTTTTTTCTTCTTCTAGGAACAAGAAATTACTGTGCATCACTTCCAAGTTTCAAATTGATACATGCTCGTTGTTTGAAAGTATGTGTTCGAATCACATCAACAAAGTGATAATTGATGACATTTTGGATAGTCGAACCTTGTTAAACTGCCATTCTTGGTTCTGGACAAAAGTGTGTCGGCCAGCGAGGGTGGCGATTTAAAAGGGCCCAAGCTAAAATTTTAGGCTCATAGTTGAGTAATTATTTTTGCTATGATAAACATTTATCTACAATGCATACATTTGGTAATCACTCTTTGTTCTTCCTCTAACAGAGAAAATGGAGAAAATGAGAATGGAGAAAATGCTTCAGAAGGGGGAGGAGGGGGGGGGCATATTTTTTCACCACACGCACAAAGTTGAACTGTCGTAAATGCAATAACACCATAATACAAAATTGAATTAAAACAAATATCACTAGACTGTGTATTAAAATTAGCCAATTACAAACTGTACCCAAAAAACATCTAATTCACATCTTCATGATGTATGGTGGTAAGGAACCTTTACACTCATCATCACTTATCACTACAGGTGTTTAAAGCATCTTAGTTTACTGTCAAAAAAACGATTCCACCAAAAATCAAGACATTTGTCCAATAGCTGAAACATTACCTTAATACGTTCCACTAAGTGCCAACTAAAGCTGATACAGTGTAATGAATAACAGACTTAATGATAAAAAACAAACAAACCTGCAGCCTAGAGTGAATTCTTTCACTCAAGAACCCTAGCATGTTCATGAAACAACCTGCTTCGATAACGTGATTTATTTTTAAACTGAACATGTAACTCATAGAAATAGGCTTGTGGGATTTCCAAGTTGATTTTCGCAAACTGGTGCATTTAATTTCTTTATGTCAAATTGGTATCAATTTTGTCATCAAAACTACTAATTTGATTATCAAATGTATCTTTACCTTTGTAACTATCAGCCTGCAATATAGTTCATTAGCTGTAATCGATACGATTTTTCTATACCAGTTGACAATTGTGCTGGAACCTACATAACACCTGTTTAACTACTGATCTAATACAGGCAACTCTCAACTACTGCATATACCATTTCCTTTCGTGAACGAAATGCCAAACTCCATTAGTCACAACTAGGAAGAACTACCCTGTATGAAATCCCGTAATAGACAAAGCAAAATTAAACACGTCTATCAAACTGCTGATTAATCGCCAGTCACACCAATATCAAATACATTCAGAAGTTGTTTCAAATTCACACAAATGATAAAAGACCGTTAACACACTGATAGGTATCCTGGAGTTAGTCAAACAGGAAATATCAACGGTAACAAAAAAAAACGTTAATGATTAATAAAAAAAATAATGACTATTCATGACTAGTAAATATAAATTCGGTAGTAAAAAAGAAAAAAGATACATTTTAGTTGATAACTAACATTAAATATATAATCATTTTTAATGAAATACCTAAGTAAAATACCTAAGTGAATTTGTACAACTTGACAAAAAAATCAATTAAAATTTTTTTTTTCTAAATCATAACTGTCATCCAAGTTTAGTAATTAGCATAGTAATATGTTTATAAACACAATATCTATTTTTCACTAAAGTCATATTAAATGTTTTCAACTTACTCTACGTAAAGTGTTGCAAAGTGAAACTAAAACTTATTGAAGATTGGAAATTATACAATGTTAATTTGCATGCATATACCTTATCAATATTTACATTAAATAAAAAAATAAACAAATAACTATAAAGCTATAATAACTATGACAACAAATAATAACTCAAATCCATCTATAAACATGAGTTTTGCATAAAACAAACACGTATGTCTTACAAGTAGAAACGACATGCATCCATCATAGACCCTATACGACTGTCACTAAAAATATTTAGAAAAAATTTTTTTTTCCTATTTAAAACAATTGGAACCAATTCCAGTAGTCTACAATGAATGCATGCAATCAACGTTCTCCAAAAGTGACATATAGATACATAACAATTCACGTATTCCATTACATGACAGCATCTAAAATTCTCTGCAAAAGAAATAAGTTAAATTCCATAATTACTGAACGTATCCCATGCATTACATCATGCCAACCATCATCGACAATATGGTTAGACACATTCACATGCACTTCATCAACCAATGCTTAATCACCGATCCAACAGGTGTACCGTCTTAATTCCTTCATATTTTTTTTTCTCTACCATATTACCTGGCGCAATCTCACTCCTTGTTTTTTTTAAAAGCCAAACCATTACCACTTCTGCAAAAACCAGCACACGGTAGTTGTTTGTATTAAACGACACGTTCGCACGAATCTCTCCACGTACAATGAAATATCAACGCACTGGCTATACGTGAAACACTACTGCACATCACAATCCCTCTTCAAAGACACATTTCAACCCCTTCGTTCTTACTTGTACCCTTTTCCACACGTGTGTGAAGTCACAGGATGATGATGTTACTCTTACGAGCTGTAACAGGCTTTTTAAAAAACTATGTATTTTTCCAAATCAAAAATTTGTGATTTTGCATTTTTCTTACCTTCCTTTCTCAGTTTCATAGTATCGCCTTCTCGCTTGCCTTCGCCTTCTTCTTCTTCGTCGTCTTCTTCCTCCGTCCGCTCTAGATTAAGATAGCAGAGTATTTAGGAAAATAATAAGTGTCTCGAAACGCTATGCTCCCAATATTTTTCCGACGGGAGTCAAGGTAAAAGCATGCATAAGCCTATTTCGATAAGGTCCCAATTACGTACACGTTTAGTTATTTCTCGCAGAATTTCCGTTACTCTACCATTTCACGGAGATTAGTTTTGAAAGTCAAAATACGTGGAGAATTAATTTCTTACCCTCGTTGCCACCAAAACCGACTCGTTCAGCCCAGTATGCCCAAGACTGACCCTGATATAGAGATGGACTATCCCCTAAGGTCGCCATTTTGAGCCTTCTTGTTGCTTTTTTTTTTTTCGTTTGCGCGAAAAACACCAGTTGTGACGTCACGATTCAGGGGTCAGAACGAGGCCTTTAACACCGAGTTATATATATATTTTTTTAATATAATGGTTTATTTTTTCTTATAATTAAAAATACGAATGAGTTTTACATTTGTTCAAATGTGAAAAAAAATATATATGTATTACTTGTTTTGTAAACAAAGTAATCTGGAGTTTACTTTTGACAATTAAAAATATTTTTTCAAACTGTCAAATGATCTAATTTTAAGAAAATTTTAGGAAATTTCGAAAACAAATAACTTTTAATAAACATTTTAAATTTACATACTTAACTCAAAGTAATAAATTCTTTTAAATCAAATATATAAAATTATTTTTACAAAGCATATTGAATTTTGCTATTATAAGTGAAAAAAAATATTCAAATAATCAAACAAACGTAAAAAAAAATGACATAAAATTTATAACTATAATTAACAGTACTTAAAATAATGTTTTATTATAAAAAAATACACTTATATAAATATATATTGTTTTAATATACTTGCAGTTGACAAACTAACCTCTGACACAATGGCCCCTAGAGGTCAGTTGAAATAGTGATCCAAATATTGAACTACCTGTTTATTTTGATCTATAAAGTTATTTGATTACATACAAAATTTTATTACCAAAATAATCGTTTACTTAAACCGATATTTATGGTTTTAATTTAATTTGACACGATAGGGGCCTTCTTACCGGAGGGTACTGAACCTATTTATTCCAGCTTTTCTCACAAGCACTTTGAGCCACGTGGTTCATGTTGTCTGCTGTTGAAATATTTGTAAACAAATAGAAAATCAAATATAAAATGTTATTAAAACACACCCCTACTTTCTTTAAACTCGAAGAAACATGCTTAGTTACGTTTTTACTAAAGTTAATAAACATTATAAATGCTTTAACGCGGTTGTCATAATGTGTCTAAATTACGTACAATATTTCTTTTGCACAGTAGTTCACTTTTTAAAAGTGATGTCTTGGAATAGACATTCCTAATACCAATATCATGCAATATAATAATTTTTTTTATCATTAACAGACAAAGGTGACTCAACTTTTGCAAATTATTCATGTATTCACAAGTTACATTGCAACTCCCACTCTCAATTTTCTTAATAAAAGTTTAATCTGACCCATATTTTATGTTGGATCATGGAAATAGCAATACGTACCAATCATGACATTGCTATGGTTGGTACATTTAAACAAATCTTATATTTAAAATACCAAAGTTTGGTGTGAATTGGCCTAGCAGTTATTGTATGAAATAATTTCTTAAAAATAGACAAATTCATTTTTCATAACTACTTTTTTTTTGAAAAATTTACTTACCCTATCCTTTTTTCCTCCAAGATCTACTGTATGCATTAAAAGTACATCAGCATCTCATTAGTTAACCTCAAGACCCCCAAGAAAACTGCACCCTGGTTGGGATCCACGCAAATTTTAGAAACTGCTACTAAAACGCATACAAAAAATTTGGCTCCTACATCTTACTTGAACGACGTTACAATATACAATAGAATCCGGTTTATCACTTTGCGACTTTTACTTTTTGATAACAATAACCAGCTGATCACATTAAACAATGGATAAAAAGACAAGTGTTTTGAGACAGACCGATTACAATAACAATAGCCAATCGATAACTTTATCCGTAATAATAATAACTGGATTCTAATGTACATAAAAATTGCAGGACATTTTCCATGTACTTTGTATACAAGGTGTATCTGAATGGTTTGAACAGACTTGAAGAATATGCTTGTAATTGTTGTGTGCTATGCAAACATCATTACCTGGAAAAATAAATAGATCGTACATATACAACCAATAAAAAATAATCCAAATTATACAATGATCTCGATTTAATTCAAAAAAAAAAAAAAAAAAAAAGAGTACCACATATTTTATACAATAAAGTCTGCATAAGATTTACATCGACATGAAGAGAATGTGCTTCTTTTAATTCTTCGCCAAAGAGAAAAACAAAACCCTAAGCACACGAATAAATAAGAATCGAGACAAAAAATAATTGTGAAGAAATATTTTCACTATGCAAATATTTCTTAATCCAATTTAAAAAAAAAAAAGGAAAAACAAAAAACCACTGATGCAAATGCAACCATTGCCGATAAATGGCATAGTAATGAAAAAAAAGAGGGATACGCAATACCTTTAAAAAAAAAAAAATATTGGTTTGCACCACACAAAAAACATGGGTTAAGCTACGTAGAAAAAACAAAACGGTGCGTTAAAAATACTGGTACGCAATCAAAAGACATCCATCTAATGTAGCCGCAATTGAATAACACAATTTGGTACTATTAGAGAAAGCTGAAAATTTTTTTAAAAATTATGACTTAGCATTTTTCTTATTTTTAGTAGAAACAAATAATATATATGTATATATTATATATAAACATAGGTGAAACATTCAAATCGGTTTAAGTGCACAGTAAAGAAAACAAAAAAAAAAACAATCAAACTTCGTCTGCAGTTTTGGAATAATCAAGAGACAAGTGTGAACGTGATTTCCCCCTTTCAACATGAACAAAATATGCATTACGTTCTATAAAACCAAAAACAAAGAATGCAATAGGTACAATGAAAAATCTCGTGCCTGGTCTAAATATTACGCCCCCTCAGATACAAAAAAAAAAAAAATTTTTTTTTTTTGCAATTCATGTTGGTTTTATAGTAAATGTGTGTTTATTTTTTTTCATTTATTTCGTTTTTGTTTTTTAAAAATGCAGAGTGGTTTCTATTTCTTTGAAAGTTCGTTTGATAACCAATCTAAACCTTCGTACAAGCCGTAGCCCTGTGTTGCACAAGTGGCTTGAATGTACCACTAAACAAAAACAAAAAATGATAAAAGTTAATCATTGAATTGTTCAAATGCTGAAAAACAACAGGAACGTTAAACCGATCGATGGGTACAATAGTTACCTTTCGTCCACGAAGCTGATTCAATCCTAATTTGTCTGTTAGCTCGGCCGCACTCATTGCATTGGGAAGATCCTGCTTGTTAGCAAAGACTAAGAGGACAGCTTCACGAAGTTCATCTTCTTGCAGCTGACAACAACAAAATAAAATACAAAAAAATTACAAAATAATTTTTATAGATATACAGGGTGCTCCTGAAAGATCAAGGTCAAATTTTAACCACAGAAGCGACGCATCAAAACAAAGCTGAAAGCCCATATACACATGATGTGCAGAACTACGTACTCATTTGCATACCTATCTATGGTTCAAGTTTTGACTAGACCTTTCAGGAACATCTTACAATTTAAACAATACAGTAACACACCGTTATCCGCATAAGTACGGTATTGTTCCACGGACAAGTTAACAAAACCACAAGTTACGACGATGAAATTTAGATATAAAACAAAAGTCAATAAAAACGGCATTAAAATGAGTCGTAACTTTTCTTGCACTTTTTACACGTTCGCTCGCAGCACTTTTTTTTATTATTAACCTTTAGACAGCAAACTGAGCAAATCAAATCGAAGATAAAATAATCATCTACCAGATAGTCAATTATGCAAATACCCGATAGTATTGTACTATCGCCAACAAGTGAATATATTATCTATGCAGAAATAATCTTAAAACTATTTATCCTATGTTATTATGTGGTTAAGAGTAGGGGGGGGGGAAGGGAATGTGCAAAGTTTTAGAAACTATCTAGCAAAATAAGATATAAACTAACGCTGGCAAACAATTCTACAGATTTGGCCATCAATTGAAGGGCACCAGGCAATATAATGATAAGCCATACTTCCTATTATTTTAAATGACATTTTTACAGCAAAGTGTCCCTCGGTAGGCTACCGTTTCTAGCTAGTTTACTTTACCACTTCCTGAATTTTCCAGAAAATGGCAGCATAATGTAGATAATCACCTTGTTGATCAGTATGGTACTCTCAAATGAGGTTTCTTACTAGAAAAACAGCCCTTTAAAAATCGTGGCTTATTATATTGTCCAAAGCCCTTCAATTAATTCCAAACAGCATCAATTATGATTTGCTTTTAAATTGAAATTTCTAAAATTAAAAAAAAAAATTCCTAGCAATTATTATAAACAATAAATAATATTGCAAAACTGGGTATACCCTCAAAAACACAGCGATTAACCAAATTGCAAATGAAGAGTGCGCCACTGTATCTGGTTAGAAACTAGTTCTATCATCAGGATTCACTCTCCCCCCCTCCAAAAAAAATAAAATAAAAATTTCATCTCCCATTTTAGCAAATGGATAAATATATATAAAATAACATTAAAAAATAAGTCACATTTACCATTTTCTGTAATTCTTCCTGCGCTTCTGTTATTCTTTCACGGTCATTGCTGTCGACGACAAAAATCAAGCCCTGTAAACATGACGATCAATTGTTGAAAACGTAATGGCCGTTTAAGCGTACAGGAACATCCACATGCGACTGAACAAGATCGCAAGTAAATGGCAACATTTTCGCACACATAAACACACACACACACAAAAGTATACTATAATAGTTCTTAATTAAATAATAATAGTCTTAAAAAAATTTAGGATTTTATAAAAAAAAAAAAAAAAACAATAGCAAAATTTTGGCTTAATAGCAAAACTGTTAAGTGATTGTTTTACGTTAATGGTAAATTTCAGTTCACCTGAGTATTTTGAAAATAATGCCTCCATAACGGCCGAATTTTATCTTGTCCGCCAACATCCCACACTGTGAAGCAAATATTTTTGTACTCTACGGTTTCCACGTTGAAGCCTGAAAACAACAACAACAACGACAATCTTGTAACGAGAAAGCCATAATGGACAAAATTCCGCAACCTAAATGTGACAACTACTACGTACCAATTGTTGGAATCGTTGTCACAATTTCTCCCAATTTCAATTTGTATAAAATTGTGGTTTTTCCAGCAGCATCCAGACCAACTAAATCAAATACAAAGAAAGTTTAAAGAAATTAATTTATTGATGTTTAAAAACAAAACATTACATATTATCACCAATCAAATAACAAAAAAAAAAAAAAATATAATATTCTATAACTGTTGTATAATATACACTTGTAAACGTGACTCGCACCTGGGAACAAATAAAACGACACCATGAAATCGTACTTGTGTATTTCGTCACCCCAGAGATTAGCAACAAGGATGTATAATGATCAAAGTGGAAGGATGTTAATGCGTTCAAGGAAAAAAAAAAGACCCGTACAACGTAGGCAACAAAAAAATAAATTAACAATCATCAGCAACAACAGTCAAATATGAATACAACATTTTTAAACCTACGTTATAATAGCTACTTGCCGCTGACGTTAACAGGATGGCGTATCAAACGGACTGAAGAACAAAAAACTGCTACACACTTTGGAAATATGAAATACAATGCACTCTACCATCGCCTTGACAGCATCATAAATTCACCACTGCAATTTGTCATTATCACTTTCGTCGCCACCATTAGCGAAACGCTCTGGTCAATGTTAAACCGTGATGTGTTGAAGTTCATACTGTGCATCAACATACAAAAGTTGTACTCGAGATAATTGTGGCCCGTCTACATGTAGTGAACTTGAGCAACATAATGCAGCGAAACAACGGTTTAAACATATTTTAAACGTAATGAACATTCTCTGCTACATGTAAAATGCCACTATTTATAGCTTTTGAATGACCAATTCCTCTATTCACTGAAATATGCACAATTTTTATACACAACAATATACAAGGGTATGATTAACAAGTGCATTAAAAAAAAGCTTTTAAGCATACTCTTTATATACTGTCATATACAGATATACTGTATTATGTACTTACACACGTAATGCAAAGAATCCATTTTCGATGTTTCGATTTATGCGATTGAGTCATTCAATATTTGATTTATGTGAGTTTTAAGTAATTCCATTTTTGATTTTTGCAAATTTTCGATTTGTTTATTTATAAAGTACAGTCGACCCTCGTTATACTTCCCCCGAAAGACCGCCACTAAAGAGCAAAAACCAATGTATCTTTCCACACATTAATCCGCCCTCTTTAAACCGCCACCCTTTTGTCCAGCACCAAGGGTGACGGGTGACACAAACTCAGAGGGGCAGTAGAGGAGCTCGAGGGGAACGACTTTAACGAATGCACACATGTCCAAAAGTGCAAGTGTTAGGTGTCATCAATGACCGTGTAAAATGAGTCACAGGTTAAACATTTCTGCATTTTAAACTGCAAAATACTCAAGTTTGTACACAATCACCTAGCATCTAACGCATGCACTTTTAGACATGGGTTCATTGATGAAAGTATGGTAGAAACGAATTTTGAATAAATTCCACAGATGCATTCCTATAGAACTCGATGCTCAAGAATAGTGAACGTTTAAAACTTCAAATTCACCAAATAGTGTGTATACAAACAAATCAACATTATTTGGTGAATTTGGTTTCCGATATAGATAGCAACAGTTTGTTTCGAGTTTTGAGTCATGCATATGATTTGACAACCATTCCTATAATTCAAAGTACTAATTAATATTTTTCACCATATAGAAATTTACAAAAAATCTGGTGAATTTTGGAATATTGTAATGTTTTATAAACTATATCAATACCTGATTTTTAAAATAACAAAAAGTCTAACACAAAGTTTGCTGAACTGTAACAAGTTTCCAATTACATAACATTCATGAATTTCACAAAGAACACAAAAATCATTTGTAATATCCAATTTCAATCACAGGTCAATATATCACAAATATCGATCTTTGAACCAGTTATAAACTTAAGTTGGGAGGGTTCATTTTTTACGTTAAACCCACTTCTTAACATATGCAGAAAGTTTAAGATTAGATTGTTATCTTTTCTAGCAATCATCAGTACTGTACGAGTTTTACACATCAATCGAACCATTGAATATAAAACTGAACGCAAACAGCATTATTAAGCTTGACTGCAATACTATTATTGTTGAGCTTCTACAATCAAATATATATATATACATACAAGGGTCGACAAATTTAACAATAATTCAGGAACAATAATTCATCAACAATAATTCTTTTCTAGGCGCTAGCATATATTAATATTAAAAAATATATACGAATTCAGGTGCCAGGTAAAAATTAACCTACCCCTCCATAATAATACTAATAATAACTTATATACATTAATGTATAAAATAATGTGTATAATAAATTATATTCATCAGAGTTCATTGAACTTCATAACATACGTATTCATTAAAAACTTTAAAACACCATTTCAAGCAATCGTTGGCAGAATATTTCATGCACAAGTTACAACTCAATGTTGATCAACTTAGGAATATCATATCATTGATATTTAAACATCATTTTTGAGCATGTTCAAACGTCGAATTGAGGCACAGCGTAGATTCAATATTACATCACCCTATATGCACATTACACACACACACAACGCACAAGCTTCATCATCATTTCAAGCAACTATTCACAAATTAAGTTATGCTCAACTTCAACCGAACATTGAAACATTTCTAAAAGCAGCACTGTTGGACATGCACATGCTGTAACGTTAGCTTGAAAAAGTTCACTAAATGAACCGCAATGTACATACATATCGTTTCGTACAAACTTCAACTATATTTGCAAAGATCCTCAAACATTTCTAAAAGCGGCACTGTTGAACATGCACATGCTGAAAAAAAGTTCACTATTGAACCGCAATGTACATACATATCGTTTTGTACAAACTTCCAACTACATATTTGCAAAGCTTTTATAAGATAACCTTCGACCGAATGTTGAAAAGTGGCACCAGCTTCGTTGAGCACTTTATGATAGAAACGAAAGCATCGGTTTTCGATTGAACCGGTTTCGTATCGTATATACAAACTTTCACCACATAATCTCCATATGTAAATGACTCCAGCCAATGATGATGATGATGATAAAACTACACACACTTTTTGACACCAGATTAGCGTTGAAACGTTTCACTTTACTTACGCGATGAATCACTTAACGAAAGCTCGTTTCACCTAGGTACGAAACAACTCAAGAAACAAATCAAATCAACACAAAAAATTTTTCTTCAAAAAACAACATAACATATTTTTAAAATAAATTTTCGTTCTATAACCCTTAACAGATCATCCTGACACCTCCACCCACAATAAGTCTATTGTCTTTGCACATTACACATCCTTTATTTCCGTTTACCGGAAACACCCCATTCTTAAATCAAAACCAATAATAAAAAACATAAACAAATAATAACTATTTCGTTATGATACTAATAATAATAATAATAATTTGTGAACAAGAGTTGAATACAATCTCATGCTGTACATAACACCAAACCCATTTAACTCACCCATAAGTATCCTCATTTGTTTTTTGCCAAAGAGTCTTGTGAGCACACTCGAGATTGTTAATCCCATGGTTAAATCGAAGTTTTGTTTAGACCAAAATTAGTTAGGGTTGTTTTTCTCACTCGCAATGAAGCCTTAATAAACACATTCAACTAAAAACGAGCTGTGTAGTAAAAATGCACTCGTTGTTTCATGCCACGTCAATCACGCCGGGGAAAATGTTGGGCTGTTGGAAGGAAGCGATGACTACCCGATGATGATGCTCGTTTTTTTCTGCGGGGTTTCACTACAAACCGGAACTTAAAATACCAAAGAAAATTGACAATCGTTTAATTTTTTGGTTTAATAGCTAATTCAGACTTTTGTTTAACTTAAATGACGTTCCAAGTTAATATGAGATATATTAAAAAATTGTTATTAAAATTTGAACGGTTATTGCATATTGTAACTTGTCGAGCGGCTAGTTAGTAGTGGGCGTGGCTTTGATGATGTCATCAGTTGCATACTTTTTTTTCCCACCTGTGACATTTTTTTAAATCTGTATAATTTTGTAAATTTGGATAAATATATTACAAAAAAATACATTGGGAATATAGTTAACCTACTTAAGTACAGTATAATTCAATAATTTCATTATTCAAGTCTAAAATAAAATATTTGTGACATACAAACATTTTTTGATGGAATATTAAATATTAACAAAAATTTAATTGAAAAATATTAACCAAATTTTTAATTAAATTTAAAATATTGCAACAAAAAATAATATTAACTTTTAATTAAATAAATAACAATTAACAATCTTCATCTTTATATATTTCTCTCAGGTATGCACCTCGTTCTAAATCCACGCAAGTTTATATCAACCAGGGTAAACAATGATATCCACGAACAGCATTCGGACCACTGCAAACTCAAAGACAAATACCTTTAAATTGAAGAGATAACAGTTTAGGTAAGGTTCTGCAAAACCCCATTCGGGAAACCCTGATCTACAGGATCCCGGTTCCAAACCATCGAACTATTAAACAATACAAAATAAAATACCATAAAACATGCATATCACTGCAAGCCGAAACAAAGTTCAATAAACTGTTTAGAAAATTCTAAAGTTCGGTATATCAACATCAAAAAGCTATCCATATTTTCAGCAAACATGATTAGCCCTACTTTCAATTTGACAGCATTAGTGTTATCATGACATCACATCCGCTTACAAATTCACTAACTGAGAAACATTGAAGAAATTATGCTCAACAAATTTTATTTGAAAACATCTTCCAAATCACACAATCAGCAAGTTTAAATAAGAAAATTAAATAATCTTGCCCCTAAAAATAACATGCATCATTTCTTCTCCCTGGAACCCGCCTGTTCTTGTAGTGCTTTCTTGGCTCGGACCATTTCAACCAGTTCCTGGAAAGAATTGTAAATCCAAAGTATGACCAACACTGAAACAGCAGCATTCCTCAAAATTCATTGAAACAACTTGATTCAAAGTTCACCTTGTAACGCTTCATGCAATCCTTTTTATTCCTGTTCGGAATATTCTCCGCTATTCTATCCCAGCGATCTTGCGTCGAAGCTGGGTATGTTTTAAGAGCTTGTTCCAAAAGACGCTGTTCTTCCGCCGTCCAAGGATCCGGATTCAACCCTTGTTGTTCGGCAGGAGCTGATAAATAAAGTGTTCACGCCATCAACGGAGTTTGTCACATGCAAAATTCAACGTCGTAAAAAAAAAAAAAAAAAAAGTCAAAATGTACTTACTGTCGAATCGTTCAGAAATTGCAGGTTCATCCTTGATTTCGGCAACTTTTTGAGTTTGTTCAAACTTATTGAAAGCTTGCTTGTTGACCTGTTCTTTAAGTGTTGGATCTGGGTAAAAAAAACACAAAAAAACAAACATCCATTAAAATTTCCAATGGACTTGAATTTCAAGACTAGCAAAAACTTTCACAACTTACCCAGCTTTTTCAGATCGTTTGCTTTTGCAAGAGCTTCTTTAGCTTGCCTCTTGATGTGGGAGGTCGAATGCTGATTAATGTAAGTTGCCACCACTTCCCACCTTCGCCCCAAATTAAAAGTTCTCATCAGCAAAACATTGTGTACAACGACAAGATACACAGGGTGATTCACAATAATCGTTTCTGGATTTTCAGAAATGATACGATGACATGTAATGGAACATTGCTTAATGATAAAACTATTTAAAAAAATACTTCTAATTTCATTGTCGACAGAAGTATTTCCACACTATAGTTTATTATTGAATTATGTTTCATTACATGCCATCCGTCAACTGAAGAACTAGGAACAGTTATTCCGAATAGCACATTTCAAGTTCATGTATTTTAAATTACAATGCAAATTGTGATGCATCAAACCTCACCTTTGGTTGGTTCCAGCAGGAAAAAGATTCACAGCCTTCGTCAAGAGTTGAATGTCTTCGTGAGGCCACTCCTTTGAATTCTTCGATGACGAGTTAGAATTCGACATCTTTTGAGCATTGGCAACCAATTCCCTTTTCTCCAAGTCCAATTTGTCGTTGAGTTCTTTCACCTGAAAATAAAAATAATAAATTAATTCAAAACACATCTAAACAGTTCAAAATTTTAATAACCCCATGTAGTGATTAAGAGAACCAAGTGGGTGAAACAGATTCAATGTGTCATGTCATTTAAAACAAGAATACAAATCTTTACCTGTTTAAGAAAAGCAGCACGAGCTTCATTGCTGTCCGACGAGGTCAGAACATTGTTGAATTTTTCTAAGCTGAACAAAATCACAACCACCAAAAAAAAATGACATCCAAGTTTCCATTAATACACAATATCAACACCATAAATTCTACAAAAAATGTTTACCTCTCTAGATTTAGCAGTTCGCATAATTTATCAGCTTCAGCCATATGTTTTATAGTATCGTCATCACTCTGTGCATAATAATTGTTATTCTGAAAAACAAAACAAAAAATGTCACACAAAAAAAAATGGAATCAATTTTTTTTTTGACACTGCGTCAAACATAAAACAAAAAAATAAACTTTCTCACTTTGCACAAAGTCCTTAACGTTTTCCTCTCTTTCTTTAACGCTTTCTTTGTAGCGTCTTTTGCTTTCCGTAAGGCTTCATTCTGCAAATGTAAAAACATAAATTAGCCATGATGAAATTAATTTTCATAACAAAAGTCTTCCATAAATTTGAAATAAAACAAAAAATATATTACTGAAATAAGCTAATAATAATTGAAGCACTTATTTAATAATATTAATAAAAATATGAGTCTCACCCTTTGTTTTGCTTCCTCTTCCTCCTTTTCTTTAGCCCTAATCTGCGCTTCTAGTGTTTCACGCTTTAACTAGAAAGAAAAAAAATTTTTTTAGGACTACAAAAAAATATATTTTTATATTTAACAACAAAAATAAATTTAAACTACAAATTAATTTTTTAATTTGTTTGGTTAGTAAAAACATATTGTTTAGCTACTAAAAGGCAAAGATCCATTGAACACATAAAATAATAATAATAATAATAATAATACCTTTTCTTCTTCCTCGGCCTTAGCTTTAGCTGCCTGCTGTCTAGCCTGCTTCTGCAAAAGCTTCTTCTGTTTCTCTTCTTCCTTGAATCTCTGAATGCGAGGATCGCATGCCCAGGCGTTGTCTAACGATTGCAGCGGAATACATTGGTTTAATAACATTTTATCAATTGTCCATTTTAAAGCAGTATAATACACAACTACAAATAAAAACCAATCGCCAAAAAAAAAATATAATAAAATACAACTCACCGACTAGCTGACGAATTCGTGTCATTTCTTCTTTCTTACGTTTCAACCGAACAGCTTTGTTCTGTTTCTCTATCCAGCGTCGTTCTTCACGACTAAATGACAAAACGATTCAGAGTGATGTTTCGAACACCGCCGCATAGACAAAAGTCTACTAGTGACTTACTTTTCCCCCTTCTCTTTTTCTTCTTCATCCAAATATGAATATTCTCTCCACGAATCAAAATCATACCTGAATGGTCAAAAAGAAAACAATTACTTGACACAACTAGTATATAATAAAATGATTCAAAAACCAGCACAAGTTACCAAAATGAGTAGAATGAATCAACATCTTCAAAGTTGGATGTGTTGTTGCCAATGCGTCGAACAGGCCTTTTATTAGACCACCTGAAAAGACGATATAAACACATTGCGTATCACTAATGAAATGACCAATACTTTGAACAGTCAACAACAATTTCCAATCAGCTGCCATACAGCTCGAGTGATCACAGTTTAAATTACAGGGTGTCTTGTAAATCTGGACCCAGTCGACTTATAGTTGGAAAAGATAATGTTACATACTCCTATGGGTGCAGACTTTATAGGACACCCTGTAGAACCATAGATTATCGTAATTTATGGTGTGAATTACTATGTCGTTTTACCTTGCATTTCTAGCAAACACTTCTCCGAAAACATCGAAAAAGTTTTCTTTTGAAAAATTGTTGACCGGCGGGATAGCATCGTCAAACTCAGGATCAATGCTATCGTAGGATCTCCGTTTAGTAGAATTTCCCAAAATCTCATAAGCTGGAATAAACATACACAACAGTTGTTGTAACATCCAAAATTAAATATTCCCAAAAAAATATGTCAAAAAATTAAAAAATACATATACTCCCTGTCCCAAAATATGGTTTATATTTCATGCAAAACTTTTCGAATAAAAATAGTTTCAAGAAATAATCAGCTTTTATTGGCTTATCTTATAGTAATGAAAATGTAGTTCTCTTTCTGATATGACAGTTGGTGAAACTTGCAATTTGTTTGTTTTTTTTGATGAGTGTCATGTCAAAATACATGCAATTCAAAATGACACCATTTGAGACTGCAATAATGAACATATGGCTTCAGAAAATTATGTTTCATATAGTAGACAACAAATCAAAATAACTTGACAGTCTAAAAGCAAAATTTAGTATTAAAACTATTGCTGCACGAAAGCTCCACAACTTACTTCAGCCCCATGTTTGAGATCACCCTGTATAACAAATCATTCGAAACTACTCATAGCAATCATACGAGTGAATATAACAATGCACTCTGTAGTACATAATATCTTCATAATTGATGCAAATTACATGAATTTTGAATTGTAATCTGTGAGAAATATAAACCACAATTTGGGACCAACAAAAAAAAACCTGCCAAATGTAAACCACATTTTGGGACATATTAATTACATCCATACTTAAATAATAAAGACGGATATACCTTTTGTGATGCAGGTAAAATAATCATTATCCGCATCCACCTGTTCGCCACCACTTTTTCGTTTGTCAGGATGATGAGCAAGCACCATTTTTCGATCTATGTTGGAAAATTAAATAAAACATTTACAATCGACCATGAAATACATCATCGTTACAGTACTAATTAGGTATTATCTAACGGTACTTACATGCTTGTTTCATTTGTTCGTCGGTGGCTTTGTATCTTAATTCTTGTAAACCAAGCACCGCATAATGATCTTGTTTCTAAAAAAAAATATTTAATATGCAAAATAAATTAAAATACTTTTCTCCTCAACCCAGTCAACGTTTTGAAAGCTAACGAACGAGGCCATGCCTTCCATTCTTTGGGATCGAGCCCACGAAGATATTCTACGTCGACTTTGATTTCCAACTCGTTTTCAGCATCCTCCTCCGCTTCGCTCGATTCCGAATGAGTGAACGACGAATTCAGCCGATTCCTTTGACCGCTGTACTGGAAAAACCACTTGCCAACCGGTTCGACCGATTTGAAAATGATCTCTGGAACATCATCACATTTTAAAATTAGAAGATGTACATTAATGTTATTAGCTAAAAATGATTGTGTTTAGGCAATTTTTGCATAATAGCATAAAGTATCTGCTAAATAAAATATCTGATATTAGAGTTCTGCATATTGCCATATACAGAACTTTTAAAAACAATTTAAAATAAGAAAACCAGTTTATAAGCTACTTGTCAATGGTTTAAATGACATCTGAAAAAATAGCAAAAACCTCAATTGATCGATTAGAAAAACATAAACCGATTAATGAAATACATTTTTTAATACAATAATAATGATGATGATTTCTAATTATTTATTTGCTTTATATTTTGATCAACAACTGAAATTTATAAAATGAATTATGAATATTTTTATTTTTTTTTAAAGAAATGCTTCAAGAACAATACAAAGTGAAGCGTGCGAAATCAATGAAAATTGAACAAGCACCCAGTCGGCGACATAAGCCTAATGTTCATGAAAATTTCTTTTGATTAATAAATTAAATAGCCAACCTGTAATTGTTCCATTGACTTCGCTTTGTTCGTCAGCTTCAGGAACGGGCAAACACGCTACAATAACCATTTTGCTTTTATTATTTGCAAATAATAAAACAGCAGCAAACTAAATTTTTAAAACACAGTAGCGAAAATGCTACACATGTTCTCCGCTCCAGAAATTGCGGTTGTCATAGGACGTCATAGAGGATGGGAAGTGTTGTCAACTTCAAAACCTGAAATCCCACTGTCGGATCTTTGAAAACCGTTAATTTGTATACGGGAACTCCAATATAATTATATTTTTACTAACCTATACGGTACCTTTATTTCGTTGAAAAAATAATGGTGATTCTTTATTAATTTATAATAGCGTCACAAATTATTAATTTCTTACGAATTTCGGTTGATTAATAGCTACATCCGGGAATTAAGCACTGTTGTAACATACACCGCCCTCTTGCGTTGAAAAGCATCACTTAGTTAAGCTATATCCGAAACCAAAATTGAAACTGATTACGTCATCAGTTTCGTATTTTAAAGTATTTTACGTTGATTAGTAGTGTCATGCTGGGACAACTAATTCAACTAAGCACGAATACGGTTGCACAAAAAATCATCTAAAATAAACTGAATGGTCTCTACAGAATAAATGATACATGTGTAAACTAAAAAAATATGAAACAAACAAATATTACACCTAACCGTCTTAAAGTTTACGTAATCCACGATCGTCTCGACGTACTTTCTGTTTTTCTAATATGCGTTAACACGTAAGAAAAATGGAACAAATACATGCTCAGATACTCATGTGCACGATTTTCAAAAAGGGAGTAGTGGTGCCAAAAGAACATTATTTTTCATTGTATACTATGTTTATAGAAGAGAAGAGAAGAACAGTGGAAACTGGTTATTGGGATCACTTTGGGATACGTTCTTTTTTATAACAATAGCTGGCTGTGTGTAAACAATGAATATAAATCATTAAACAGTGTCTTGACAATGTTTCATTAAACAGTGTCAACGTCAAAAACACTCAAAGTTTCAATAAATTGCTGTTTCGTCATTTGTTATATACTAATTTACTTTTTTTTAGTTGTATTTTTAGTGTTATTTTCTGTTTTGTGTGTACTTTTACTATTGGTTTTGCCACGTTGTTTATTGTTATCTCTTTCAATTTGTAAAAAAAATTCTGTGATGTCAAAAAAAAAATAAAAATAGTGTCTTGGGACCGACTGATAATGATAACAATAGCCGGTTGATAACATTATCCGTGATTATAATGACCGGATTTTACTGGACATCCACGATTTTCTTTCCGAATTAGGGAGTACCTTACCCCCCTCCAGGGCCGGATTTACACTATAAGCTAAATAAGCTACAGCTTAGGGCCTCACAGTCTCACAGCCTCACAGTGGAGGGGCCTCAGTTTTAAAGGCTTCTCAAAAATTGATTAAAAAATATCAAATAAAAGTCTTGAATCCCAAAATAG
>JAQIWH010001573.1:0-30589 GCA_034695005.1 Cryptops parisi
GGAAACGGGAGTGCCCCGAGAAAACCTGCCCCCGCGGTGTCAGACCCTAAACTGAACCCACACGGCACGAGTGAGAGGCGAACTCACCAACTAGAGTACCGGAGGTGGATACCCTAACCACTAGGCCACCGCGGGGCCTATACGTTTTATAATCAAGTATGAAATTTGTCAATAAAAATTTATGTCCGTAAATGACATAAATTTCTAACGTTCAAAAGAATATGTATTATAATAGTCATCACCATTTTCAAAAATATCAAATTTCCTACCCTGCCTGCCACAAATAAATGCCACATAGACATAGCCTAGCGAAAAAAATCCAAATTCACGTGAATAAAACAATATTCTGGTCGGCATCTTATGAGATACAAATCGGACCACCAAAAGCTCATTTCACTATGTTAATTCATTCGAATGCCACGACAAAGAAAATTTCCCACTCGTTCTAAACAGTGAAACAATACATCTCCTCGGTGTACTTGAACATGAGTTGTAACGCGTTCCGCTTCATTTCGTCATTCTAAAAATACAACCTCGTTCATTCATTTATTCACAGCCTCGTTCGTTACTATAAAAACGTCAGCCGAGTGACACTCATCTCGATCCCACTCTCAACTCGAACCATTTCTGCCTCACTGTCACCCGGATATAGTCACGAGCGAATTATACAGACCATTTCACCTATTTGACATTTACCTCAACCCAATGTTACTTTGGGTTTTTTTCACGTGTGACCTCAGCACACATAATTTTTTTTTTTTAATGTTTAGTCAAATAGAAAAAAAAATATAATAATAAAGGATGCCCTTTACTTTCTTCATCGTTTCTAGGATGACGATGAAGATCCTCCTCGTGTCTGGTGACTGATTCAGTCTGGTGACGTCACACGAACTAAATGGACATAACTCGGGGGCCTAAACTGTTTTCTCTCCTCACCTCATTGTTTAATTTGAAGAAAAAAAATAAATACATAAAGGAACGACATAATCTGCACCGTCATTCAGCGATAAGCCATAGTTAACTTTATTTTTAATCTACTTTTTTAGAAGAAATAAACACGACTAACTGATTATGAGTAGGTGAAAGCATACAAAAAAAAAGAAAAATCCGACACACAGTTATGCAGATACTCGACATAGCTGAGAATTATAATTTTCTGAACCAGGTCACACCTAGGTATATTAATAATGAAAATGTTCTCGTATCCTATGCTACTACGGCGTGGTATTTCCAAATATTTCACAACTGTTACAAATTCCCTGTCCAGTGTTAGTAGGTCAAAACACACAACTACGACCTAAACAAAATTCCAATAAGAAGCACCCATCTGATGAAAGCAAAAGTGACTCACCAAACCCCATTTTCCCCCTCACTTTCCAAAACACCCACATTTTTAACACTAACTCATGCCCTACCTACAGCCTTAAAAAAAGTACAGGATGTTCCAAAAGACTTTTCTAAACGTTTAAAAGATGATGGGGTTGCATCACGTGGTGCAAATGTTGCGAAATACTCAGAACTGAATTGTAAATGACAAACATTCATGTATGTCATTTACAATTATATTTTTACATTTACAATTACATACATATATACATGATACAAAAATATATAAAATAATTATAGTATATGAAGTTATGTGTGGCTTATGTACAATATAGTATACGATAAATGATGATGATACTTGATTTTTCAGAGGCTCTACTTTTGTATTTGTGCATTAGCCTACAAATGTGCATTGCATTATATGTACATGTTTGTGCATTGCATGTGCTTGTTTTCTAAAAAAAGTTAACTGGTACGCAAGATCAACATAGGTACAAATATCGATAAAATATCTACAAAACAATTTTAACTCAAAAATATACTGAAAAAGAGCACACATAAACACAGAATGTAGAATGTGTATTACGAGTAAATGTTATACAGTGTCTATAAAGTGCCCGAAATTAGCTTTATAGCTAAACTACCAACAGTTGTGAGGATAATTTTCGACATGATGTGCAGTACCGGTATTGGAAAAGGTAGATGCGTTTATGTGGCATATTACAGAGAAAACCGGTTATTATAATCGGTTATTGTTATCACTTTCAGCTCCAATATAACCTACACCTCGAATTTTCATGGAACACAACGAATGGATGTTTCATTTCGCTATCAACAAATGGCCGATTATTTATCTATCTCAAATGTTTTTCTCAGTAAATATAGAAACCCCACAATTAAAGTATACACACAAAAAAAAGGTAGACAGCCGTAAAATCTGGTAGTGGGGTTATAAAGCCCACTTATTATCTGTTATGGAAGAAGGAGATCATTGGCCACGTGGACCACGCCCTCTTGCCAACAAGCGTAGGTGGACAAACTGGAAGTGCTGTCCAAAGGTGCTTAACCCTTTCCTTACTTCGAGTCACCACACTAGGAAAACAAACTATCTTTGACATATTCGAGTCAATGCAAAATAGGAACCGATCCAGACTTCCGATGAAACGATTCCTTTGTTTCAGTCGAGAAAAAAAAATAAATCCCAACTATTCAGCAACGACGTCATTGCTTATGAACCAACATACCAACTGTCAATCGAGAAAAACAAAGGACCACCTGGTCTTTAAAACTGTGTCGTCGTCAGTCTTTCGAAAAGAAATTGTCACTTTTGACAAAAAAAAAAAAAAAAAAAACAAGAAAGAGAAAGAAAGATTGAAAGCGAAAAGAAAAACTTCAATGACAACGACTAAACGGTATTTTGGGAATGTTCCCTTGATCGTCAAGGACGAAGACAGAGAGAGACATTGATGGCATTTTGATATCCATCGAGATTATAACTACTTATCCCCAACCGAACATCCGGTTCTAAAGAACTTTCTCCAAACACAAACTGCTGTCGGACAAAATAGTCCATTGGACCAACTAGTAATTTGGTCGTCAATAACGACATTACGCCAAAGAAACTCCCCTCATCGAACCGTCTTATCCGTCAAACCAATGAAATCAAATACGGTTAAACTTCCTATAACGAGCTACTTGTACAATAACATTTCACACAAAGATTGGTTTCAAAGTAAAAATTGCAAGAGAGGGGGAGACTCCGGTAATTTTGCACGCATTAGGTACTCGGCAGAGTAAAATTTTGATCTTACAACGAGTTTTAACACCATAACGAGGGTTATACTCGCACCAAAGAACTCGTTATATGAGGCTCGACTGTAATTTACTTTCAATCCCTTCGAACCATATAATAAAACAAAAATAAGTACATTAAAATTTTAAGAATAAGCTTTTATATAGTTTCACTTTATGCGAATTTAGATTTATGCGAGTTTTTTAGTACATTTTCAATTTCTACAAGTTTCGACTTATGCGAATTCAGATTGAAGTGATCTTCGAGTAACACGATATTCGATTCAGGCAAGTTTTGAAAAATTCCATT
The DNA here is from genome assembly GCA_034695005.1 of Cryptops parisi. Lineage (NCBI taxonomy): Eukaryota > Metazoa > Arthropoda > Chilopoda > Scolopendromorpha > Cryptopidae > Cryptops > Cryptops parisi. The sequence continues at coordinate 3,428 of JAQIWH010001573.1, forward strand.
TTCGAGTTGTGCAATTTTTTCGATTCGATTTTGTGACGATTTTTTGTTACGTTGGTTGGACTTATATGCAGTTTTCGATTTAGGCGAGTCTCACTTTTTGCAATTTTTGATAAATTGGACTATACAGTATATTATTATCATAATAAACACCTGTAGATGGCAGTATATGTTCAATTCCCAGATCACTCACGGACTCACAATCTAACAAGTGACGCTAATATAAAGCGTAGCTTTTGTATAAAAACTAGCTTAAACTCGTTGAAAAACCAACGAATGTCATTTGAAACTTAATTGCAAACCACCTGACACAACAATACAGATATAGCGCGAGTATTTCATGTTTATTCAATTGATTCATTGTTGCCTTTATTGTTTGAACTTTTAAATTCGTTAAGTTACTCTCCCACTTCGGTTAACTGAAATCAAGAAACGAGTCCAATTTCTTCATCATCCGTTGAAAACAAGAAAAAAACCAAACTTCCTTGCCTTGATTTTTTCCTTTTTAGGAAAACCAAAACTCACAGTGGCAAAAGAGTTGAACTCCTAAAGAGTATAATAATAAATGTTAATAACAAAAATAATAATCATTTCCACAACCTTGAGGGAGCAAGTTAATTTCAATTCATGCAGACAGCAATTAAAATAGAGGGACAAAAACCGAGACAAGAAAAACCTCTAAGCCCCAAGGGAGAAAGCCTTTTCCTATATTTTTAACCTTCTAAATGAACCGTTAATAAGAATAACCATTTAACTAAACAGCGTTAAATCGTCGAAGCGCACACACACAAAAAGTAAAAAAATCGTGGAATAAATCGATAGTTGTGAAAATTGGAGAACTCGATACCTGATTTTCCTGACTCAACACCTTAACAAAAAATATTAGCTTTGCACAAAAGCGTACCAAGTTGTACGTAATTAGGTGTACCTAATTGGTAATCTGTGTCCTGTATTCACGGATAATGAGAATAATGATAATAAAAAATGGAAGAGGTATAAAAATTAATAACACTCGTTTCGTTAATCGTGGTGGTTGCGATTATGTCGAACAACAAACACAGTGTGTTTACAAAAGGAAACATGACAAGGCATTGTACGAATCTTCAACTGGAAACCTTTTGTAAACAGTATTGATACTTCACCTATATTTTGTAACCATTATGTAATTCAAAATTAATTTTCCGAAATTATTTTAGACCTACTTATGTTCTTTCACGTTTCACTTTTGTAAGCGAAATAGTTTAGAAAATTGCATAATTCTAACTTTTAGCATAAACAAAAAACTTACAATAGCTATATTAATAAAATTATTTTTTTACATATCTGTTTGTCTGTGCGGGCATGATACAAAAAAATTGAACTGATTTACACAACACTTAATTCGAAAACTCACAATCTTTTGAACTTTCTCCCTAAAACCCATGTTTACACGTCAAACTTTTTCAATCAAATTCCATCGATCAGAAACTGTTTTTCTAACGTCATATACACATCCGGGCGCGTTAACGTGCTTTTGTTGTGTTTCGTTGTTTGACCAAGCACGAAAACGCGCCCGGACGTGTGTATGACATCAGAAAAATTGTTTTCTGATCGATGGAATTTTATTGAAAAAGTTTGACGTGTAAAATAGGCTAAAATTTGTTAAATTTGTTTATCATTATTTTTTTTTTATTTTATAATCAGACACTCAGGTGAGTAAACAAATACAAAAGAAAATATACACATAGATAAAATCAAGTAAACAAAACATGGGTAAATAATTTTTTTTATTAATGTTTACAACTAAAAAATTATTTACTTGTGTAGTCAGGGCCGTGTACAAGGGAGAGGTTTTGGGAGGTTACCCCCCCCCCCATTAAACGGAACAAGTTTTTTGAAAGTGCTGACATGTGTACTAACTAAAGTACACTAAAGTGTAATTTAGTACAACATGTACTTTAGTATGTAGTTTACAAAGTGTGAATATACAATGTAGTAAAGTATGCTACAAAAAAATTTCTCCCTCACCCGCGAACCCCCTTCTTTTCAAAATTCTGCACACGGGCCTTGTGTAGTTATGTTAGTTATGAAGGTGATTGTGGGAATAGAAGAAATCGCGAATATGACAAGTCGATGGGTTAACACATTCACTAATGACGATGACTGCGCACTTTTATACACAGGTGGAACAAGATTTCGATACAACAATTCAAAGGAAAAAGAAGGGGGTTGAAGGGAGTAACTTTCACCAATGTTCCCACCCATATCCGAAAGTGCACGCGCTAGGCGACGTCACATAAGGGGTATTTCACTCGCTCTCGGCCCCGCTTTTCCCTAATAGCTTTCAACCTAATAGACGTAATTTAGATAGAATTTGGCATGGAAATATCTTAGTGTATGAGAAGCATGATGATCTCATAATGAAAAAGTAAGTAGTAAAAGTGGTCGTCATTAGAATCAATACACGCCAACACTGAATCAAAGTCTAGTGATCAACGCAACCAACTTGAAAGTGATATTTTTAATTATATAATTTGTAGACTTTTTTAATGTATATTTGATTATTCTATATCTTTCTTATGTAATCATATCGTATTTTTGGTTTTGTTGTTGTTTACATTGCAGTTTGTTCTATTTTATTTTGGTCCCTATTGGACAGTTTCTAATAAAACACAAATACGAAAATACACAGTGAAATGATTCGGAAAGTATTCACCAACACATCAAGAGTTGCAGCAATCTCTCGCCGAACGTTTTGATACAATTCCATAATAGCGCAACAACGGACTCTTTAGCCCATTTTGCACGTCAATTTTTTTAAATCAAATTATACGTGGATTCTAACCGTTTTTCTGACGTCATACAACGTCCGGACGCGTTTAGAAAAATAGTTGTTCGCTCAAACAACAAAACACAACAAAAGCACTGAAACGTATAACGTCAAAAAAACAGTTGAAATCGTTGAAATTTGATTGATAAAGTTTGATGTGTGTAAAAACCCCTTCATGGAATTGCAACAAAACATTCAGTGGAAAATTGAGGTTGAGACTCCCGATGTGTTGGTGACTACCGTCCATAGTCACGTGACGTCACTGGCTTCTCCCCCCTCTGAATTTGTGTATTAAATCAAATTTTGTTCCACCCTGTATTACGTATACAAGTACATGTCATATAGTACTCCTATATTCCTACTCTATAGACTACTCTATAGAGTAGATATATACTGTACTGTATATACTGTACATCTACATATATGTACGTTACACGTACGGTATATGTATATTTTCTGATAACGGCTCAATCGATAGTGAAGTTGTACGTTTGAAGTGGACGACCTTACAGTAACCCAGTCTCATTATTCTGGTTCTTCCACTGTCCAGACAATTGGACTCCACCCATGTCTTTGAAAACCCAAGAAGGGGTTAAACATGTGTCAAACCCAACACAATGGTATATATGTACATATCTATCTATCTGCACACACAAGTTGTACTGGTAGGATTTTTCACGTGGGCCATCATCCCTTTCGCCGTGCTCTACTTTTCGATCCAACATGGTGCTGGCGTGGGTGGAAAATAGGCGCCAGTGACAAAAAAAGACAAAAGAAAACGCCGCCGCCGTCATATATTTTCAAAGCTTATGACACACGCTTTTATTCAGTTTTTATTCCACCGTTACTATTCTATTCGAGTCTGACCTTCGTGTCACATAGTAACGTACTGCCCCATAGATAGTAGTTTGAGTATCGATGCTTGCTAACAACCTTCTTTCTAACACAACAGGATCAACATAAACAGAGTTAATCTCTGTGAAGGTGGGGTATAAATAGCAGATTTGTCAAATTCTAACATGGATTATGGCTTACGATATCCTTCCCTGAAGCCACCTCAACTTTGATACCAAAACTTCGTAAAACACGGTTTAGCCGTTTTCTACTCATGCGCGCACAAACAAACAAACAGGCAGACATTTAAATAGAATTTTCTATATGTTTACTATTTATTATTCAAATTTAAATATAGTCAAAAATCGAGAAAAATGTTATCAACTAGTCGATACAGAGACAACGTTAAAATTGACTAAAAGTGTAACTGCGTCACTTAAAATCCGGTTCATATTTGAACATCCCTTACTAATGTATATCACGCTATAACCCAAAGTTATATAAAGCTTTGATACGTACGATTATTTAACGATTAATTGAGATAATGTTCACGCCTTCAACAACGAATTAGTGGTCAATTATCGTTTATCAACATAGTCATTTTGGTTAATGAGGTGTAAAATTTTCACTTTTTTTCAACGACTCGACACCAAAAAAATAAATCAAAACAAAACAAAATAAAATCATGAGATAAAGAAAGAAAGAGAAAGTTAGAGAGAAATAAGGCGAAATTGGGTAACGTTCAAAAATCTCGACAATGACGAATTGGCCATTCTGTTCGAAAGTGGGATTTTTTCCTTCTGCGTGGTGTTCACCATTAATCCCCACAATAAACAGAAACAACAACCAATCTTATCGAGGCCAACGAGTAATATATTTATTTATTTATACACTACAATGAATTGTACTCAAATTTAATTGCAAAACAACCACACCGATCTTTATCGAACTTGTTATAATCTGTGTTTGAACAAAACTGTTAATCCGAACTTTTCACTTGTTCTAATTGATATCGATCTCAAAACAAAATATAGATCACCTTGCGTAGGTGATTCTGACGACGACAAATTGGGACACCTAACACAATAGATGAGAATAAAATGAGAAAGTTGAAAAATAAATTTCATTCAAACACAAACAACCAAAGCCATAATGTAATTTATTGTTACTGTATATAAATATATATTTATATACTTTTAAAAGAAAAAATCGAACAACGTTGCGTAACAATGACAATGTCGTACAATTTAATCGAATGACATGAATTCTTACGTTCAACACTGGTTTAATTAACAATTCGTTTCTTTTCAAACATGAACCCAATGAAACAATTAGTCGACTTCAGATTGTCATCTAAAGAGACCTTGTCTCGAGATAAAAGGACCAAAAACAATGGATACACTTTTGTTTCTGTGGGTGGATTTTTTGATGGCAATCGACCAAATGTATTGTAATTGAAAAAATAAAATGAATCACTAAATACCTATTCAATTTTACAAAACACCAACAAAACTCCCCCTTTAGGACAATTGTCTTTACAATCCAATCTCGTTTTTTTTTTATAAATCAAACTGAAGAAAAACTTATAGATAGATTATAGATTATAAACTTGCAGATAGAAAATTTTGGATCACCCTCTATATTCAGTATCATCAAAGAACGATAGAAGAAATTTGATAACTAATTTTATCATTACAAAAAAAAAAATCTAAATTCAAATACAATGAATTTCAGTTCTTGAAATTATGCGAGGCTTGCGTTCTGCGAAAAGTACACATAAAAAATCGCATATATCAAAATTCTAATAAAAATGAACAATCCACAGCTGGAATGCCAGCTCCGGACCACACACATTATGGAAATGCAAGAGTCTCAAGTCACTCGTTCACCACCGTACAAAATCGCATAATCGCGAAATCTTGTCCCTCATATAACGAATATTATATCTGATCTGAGAGAACATTAAATCTGAATCATTATATCCGAGAGAACTTTCCTATCGATAGACTTTTGAAAATTTCGAGACTAAAGTAACCGAAAAAAATTTTTGGATTACCCTGTATATGTATACTAAAATTTTATGTATTTTATGAATTTTATGTATACTAAAATTTTTTATCATCACTACCCTGCATACTAATACAGATGACTAAAAGTATAAAAGCATTTTTATCATCTGATACACTCAAATCAGTAGGTCAAGATGACATGCAGATCCACTAGCTCCACCTAGTGAAACAATGCTGTCACTACTACCTTCACTTGACATCGAGTTATTCGTTCCAAATACCAACAGAGTGGACTTTTAAAAACAAACAAAATAAAAATACACAAATACTCTCCCCTCCCTTTTATCGGCTACCAATCGTGATTGGCCTCGTTTTCCAACTTCGAAAAAAAAATATAGGGTGCACTACAACCCTTTTCACTTTTGTCAAAATCTCGATCTATTGATCTTTCGTTTTTTTCAAAATAAATGACACCCGTCATAAATAGAAAAGTAATAAATGAATGTAGGTGACCACTTTTTCTCTCTCAACGAAATCTAGATCGACCGACCAAAAGTTAAGCGTAAATAATACTTTTACAATTTTTATATCCATTTCTTATAGTTGTCATTCCACTTTCACATTTATTTCAAACTTTTTTTTCTATATAAACTATTTTAAAATAATAACTGTTATAATAATTTAATATTATTATAACAGTTAATTAATTTATGTGTAATGATCTACCTCCTTATATAGAACGCGACAAAAAACAAAAAAGTTACATCGTCATCTTCTCCTTTAAACTATTTTTTATGCGATCACTTTCCCTTTTGAGAAACTACATCCTCTTTGACGTAACAAATAATGTGACGAAAGGGTTGAAGACCCTTCCAATAAATTTTTTTTTTACACAGCCCCGAATTTACGTGGGCGACAAAATAACGTAGCAGGTCGAAACTCGAGGTCAAGGACGGTGATTGGTCTCCACTCTAATCCATATACGTATACAGATGCAGGCAATTTATGACACTCGGTGACCCTTCGCGCTGCACCTCGTAAAAAAAACCCTATACACTTTTTAACGACACACGTGCACAAATAAACGAATTAACAATTTCTAGAAATTAATTCCAATTCATATTTATTTTCTAAACAAAAAATCGGGGGGGGGGGGGGGAACCTGGACTCCGGACACCGAATCCTAAAAATTCGCGAGTTTATTATGTTATTCGTTTATCCGACTAGATTTTGGGAAAATTCGAGTCATGCGCGCACAAACAAACAGACATTTTAATTACAACATGCAGAGTTTAAATTCCAAAGGAGGAAAGGAGGAAAATTTTCCCTGGTACAATACCAGAGTTTCCCCAGATTATAACAGTTTCAGTGCATCCCAGAGTAGCTCGTGGCTCAACTTCATAATATAGTCGACAAAATTTAACTGGTATTGAAAAAGTGTAAATGTCATTGATTGGACAATTGTTTTTTAAAAGTAAACATTGAATTCCACAAATCAATATTCAAAACACATTCCCTATACTGTACAGTAAGAAAAAGGTACATTAGAATTCGTTTTGAGCATACGCTTTAATATAGCCTACTGTCATATACAGATGATTTTTTATTTTTTTATTTCTGTATGTTTTGATTAATGCGAAATTTGATTATAAAAACTTATGCAATCTGAGTAATTTAAATTTATGCAAAATTAAATTTATTGCGATCGTTGAGTAACTCGATATTTCATTTATGCGAGTTTTGAGCAATTTCATTTTTGATTTCGGCAATCTTCGACTTATTTATTTATTTATTTATAAATGTTATTTTTTGTTACATTAGTCTTATGCGGTTTTTAATACATTTGGTATGCGAAGGACTTATGCCATTCTCGTTTTATGTGTATTTTGGTACATTGGACTATATATTATCATAGACGACTGTAGATGGCAGTTCAATTCCCAGCTCACTCATCACTTGCAAACTCACAAGTGAAGCTAAGCTAATATAAAGTTTACTACTGTAAAATTTGTAGTTAAGTTTCTGTGCCATTTGGAGTGTAAATTTTTCATAAAAAAATATAAAAATAAAAATAAAGAGTATAAAAATATATACAAAATATCAAATTACCCACTCTTCAAATAACTAACAGAAAATGTGGCAAATTACCCAGCAAAAAATAAAGACAGGAAGAAGAAAAAACACTTTCTCCAAAGATAGTAAACAACTTGTCAAATTTTTACAAATTGACTTTGGCTTCCCTCACGTGATTACCGATAACCGATGGTCTTCTTATCCACGCTTCAATCTCTATATCTGTCCTCACGGGAGTTCCCATCATTAAATTGCAGACTTAGGGGTCTCCAAATTTATAGGTTTGTTCACCTGCTCGTCTCTTTTTTAGACATCCAGCAATAACAACTCCTCATCCCCTCATCCCCTCCTCCATACTTTTCAAACCGAAGCCCTCCCAACCACATCAACAACAACCCCTAACAAAAAAATTCCGCAAAATCGCAAAAGCGTGTTAAATTGAGTTGTAATAACAAGCAGACGTTGGCAAACAAAAGGATGATGAATCGAAGTGAACCAATGTTGCAACAGGTATCACCACTAATGGTTGAACGCATCATTAGTCAGCTAGCAATAACCAGTAATGTAGAGATACTACACCAATAATCAATAAACCGAGTCAAAGGTTCCGTCAACAACAACAACGACGACGACGACAAACAAACAAACGCACTGTACCGTGATGTGTGCATTTTGGAAATCACACGCTGCGATTAGCACCTTGTTGCTGATACTCGGTTGGTGGTACATTACACCATTTTGTACACCGAGATAACCACAAAGTTTGGTTACAATCATCGAAACTGATCATTACCATCGAACCGTAGACACAAACAAGTGAACTGGAAAACTAATAGTTTCATTTCACAGATACAATGTTGTGTTTTAACCAACTTATAGTTTGCATGTATACATAATCTATGATATACATATACACATAGCCTATAAAGCCTATTGCTTAGCATTTGAAAAACCTCATATCCAGTATTATCTCAAATTTGAAAGCAACTAGAAATTGACAACAGTTTGAAAAACATTGTACTCATGTTTCCATTTAGAGCAGAAGTTTGCTATTGTTACACAAAACATAGGTTATGTCAACAAAACATAGAATAACAAGTAGCTGTTGAATCATGTCATTGTCATCATCAGTTCAAATGTTATGCGTTTATGACCAAAAATAGTAGAGCAAATCAAAATTTGTGTTACTTACAAAGATGTACTTAGTGCTCGCTGTCGTTTGCAGTTGTCTGTCCAAAATCAAGTTAAGATGAAATTCACACTGATTATCGTGATTCTGCAGTGTTCAAATTTTGTGTACCACCGTCAGAGCAATCTCTCACACGTGGAAGAATTCTTCAGATTTCATTTCTGCGTGTTCAACCATTGATGCATGTTGACTAGAAATAATAATGCATTAAAATAATAAGTCATTATATTTTTTTTTCACATATAAAACTATTTGAGTCCTTTTGGTTCAGAAAACTGATATTAACCCGATGTTTAAAATGAACAAAATCAGGATAAATTTAATTAGTCAACCATGATCAAATAATTAACCATTTATTTAAAAGTTAACCCACGTCGGTGTTAAACCAAAGTTTTGTTGGATTATAAAGAATAAACTCTTTCCGGTGACAGATACAAAAATCCATGTCGAAATAATGCAATTTTTACTATGGAACTATAATACAGTACTGTAATGTTATTATCAAATCAACGAGGTTTCAATACTGTACAGCAGCACGTGGTTTGTGAATCGTTTTTCTATTCATTGTTTCACTCATTTATTTATTCCTTGAAAACTTATTAAACAGAGACTAAACTAGTCAATTTGTACTATATATATAGTTAACATATAAATATTGATTATGTTCAATTTCGTTTCATTGCCTGCGCTTACCTGTTCGTGCAGAAGACCCAACAATTCAAAGCGGACGCCATTAATAATCACAGATGATGACTCAAGAGCTAATGAATGACGTCACGGCTCGTCCAGGTGTACCGCGAAGTTTAAAAGTTTCATCTCATAAAAAAAACACTACAAACGTGTTTGATACTGATTAGTAATTAGTTAAATTGCACTTTTTAGTACATTCTGAAAAAAAGAACATTTGAATTTTATAAATAAACTTAATCTTTATTATAAAACTGTTTGTTAATGATGATAACCCCGTTATAACGTTATGATGAATAATGATGTGCTGTAACGTAGTGGCAAAAAGGGGAATTTTTGTTCAATGTACAATACAACAATAAACAAAAAATATTAATATTTAATATATTGTTTTTTTTTAATAATCACAGACATAAAATAAAAAATATGTATATATGAAAATTGTAAAACAGTTTGGTTAAAATTAAAAAATGAAAAGTGGTTGATAAAACGAGTCAAAGGTTAAACAGCACCATCATTATTTTGAATGATTATTTGGTAGTGAAAAGCTGTCAACAATGTCAAAAAGAAACTAATTACTACTTTGAGTTGATGAATTTTAATGTTCAGTTTACAGTTCAGGTGTCAGTGCTCTCACTTTAAAAAATCAAGTGTCAGCTTATTATGCATGCAATTATTAAAATTTTGGCTGACTCATTTGAATGCAAAGCTTCAATAAAAAAAATTATGATACTAAACAAAAATTAAAAATTAAAATATAATTCCTCTCATGTAGATGATAAGTAAAATAATTCTAAAAAAACACGATACTTTCATACAAGTCTGTTTATTAATAATTTAAGAACTAAGAAAAAAACAATAAGTCTAAAAAAAATGTACATCCAACCTCCAAAGCATTTACAAAAAAACCTGTCATGAATAAGTACCATTGCCATACAAAAAATACCACATTTAAAATTTTTAAACATTATCAAAAAAATAATTTAACCATACAAAAAATATGGCACCTTCGGAATGTATTAAGTACGTCATTGTAAAGAAAAATATAAAATGCTTCACGAAACAACTAAAACAGTGGATTATTTTACTAAAATATACAGGTTTCTTGAACAGCTACTGCTCAACATTCGATATTTTGTCATGGTATTATTCGTCAAAGTACCACAACAAATGGCCATTAAGTACCAGGGCACTTGAAGATTATTATGGCTAAATAACAGAAAATGAATTATCATTCTTTTTTGCCCGTTTGTTTGGATCTTAAAGTGGCTGCTTCGACAGCTTCCATGAGCGTTGCCCGAAGACCTGAACGTTCCAATTGATAAACTGCTTGTATGGAAGATCCAGCGGGTGAACACACATCATCTTTCAATGCTCCTGGATGACGACCTGTTTCTAATACCATTTTAGCAGCACCCTAAATAAAATATACAAAAACCAATTTTTTTGTGAGTGAGGTCCTAATTGGTCATTGACGTTTAGCTCACATAATACGATCACATCATATTGTGTGATGTAATCGAGAATGGAACTAATCATTCAATCGCATAAATCAAAAACTGAATTAAGAGCAATGTAACAAAAACATCGCACAAATCAAATCACAAAAAAATTCCCATACATCGAATACTGAATTACTCCAAAACTGCATAAATCGAAAATCGAATAAAACGAAAATCTAATTACTCAAAAAATCGCATAAATCAAAAATAGCATCTCCAATGTAACAAAAATCGCATAGATCAAATATCTAATTACTCAAAGATCGCATAAAATTACAAACAAAATTCAGCTATTGCAGTATTTTTGTGTACTCTGTAGGCCTACGTTCTGGTATACAGGGTATCCCAGCTGAGTGCTCTCTCGAAAAACTAATGTTAAAATTACTTTTAGATATAATAGCATCTTGAGAGGGGTCTTTGTAATGGTGAATATTTCTATTGACCTTCAAATCAAATTTCAAGAAAATCGTATTGTTAAATTTTAAGCAATGCGTGGTAGATATCAAGTCCTATTTATAAAGTTGTAAACAATAGGTTATATAGTCAGAATCCAATGTCGTTTCATTTATTTCTAACAATTTAACTGAAAAAAAATTATTCAAAAAATACACTATACAAAGTGCCATACTGCTGCATCAGCTTCACTGCAATTCAATTTTGCTATGCCAAGAAAAGTGATTTTACAGTCGTTAGGCAACTTTAAAATTTTATTTAATTAACCAAGCCAACCACTGTATTCACTTTTTTTTGCCGCATTGCAAAATTGATAGGCAGTGAAGCTACTGCAGCAGGATAATTTTTCCTCAGTTAAAATGAAATGAAATGACATTGGATTTTGACTGTATTGCCTACAACTTTCTAAATAGGACTTGATACCTACGATGTATTATTTAAAATTTAACAAGGCCATTACCTCAAAAGTTAATTCCAAGATCAAAAAAAATAACACCATCGAGTGGGAAGATCTTCCCACAAGATGATGTTATATCCCAAAACCCAGAAATTTTCATTATATTAATTTTTCGGGTATAAAACAGGGAACACGTTCACTTTAGCGCTTTAAACGCAAAAACCGTCCAACGACAGTCGATAGCTCTTGTAACTTACAGTGACCGTATACACGCTATCGACTGTCTATGGAAGGTTTTCGCGCTTAAAGCGCTAAAAAACAACCAAAGTGAACGCACATTTAGACACTCTGTACTATAAAGTATTAAAAAAACTATTTTAATAAACTTAATTGTACTTCCTTTTTTTTTCATCATTCATTTTTGTAGAAATCATTAGTTACCAATTACCATTAATGTCTGTGCAGCCAACTTCAATGACAAATCCCTCGGGATGCCCATTTTCACGCCACCGTCAGCTAAGGCTTCAATGGCAATGTACATCTAGGATAATAAATAAACATTCACATGTTACCAAAATCTTAAACCCAATGGAAACATCATTTTTTGAAAACCTACGTAAGCAGGACCGCTGCCACTAAGTCCAGTGACAGCATCGATTAAAATTTCGGGCACTTCCGCACATATGCCAACGCTGGAAAACAACTGTTTCAACGTGTTTCCATCTTCTTCCAAAGTGGAAGTTCCTCTCGAAAACACCGAAGCCCCTGCTCGAACGAGACAAGGGGTATTGGGCATGACACGAATCACTCTCGCTTTTCGAGGCAACATCTGAAAATAAACAAATGTATAAATATTTCATTTAATTTATATTTGAACAATTTTACAAGAATTTAAAAAACAAAACAAAAACGCAACTCCATAATTTAATCTTATTAAATAAAACCTAAAAGTGACTTTTGTTTTCGATTGCTGATTGGTTGATGAATTTAAAAGTTTAAACAATAAAGGCAAATGAATCAGTTAATGAATGTTATTTTTGAATTACCATGAAATTCACGCGCAACCTCTGTATTGTTGGTTCAAATTTGAATTTCAAATAGCATTCGTTGATTTTTCAACAAGTTTAAGCTAGTTACGAGTACGTTATAAATATTGAAACTAGACCTTGTCATCGTCAAACAGCCATCAACGTATCATCATCGACGTTATTGCTAAATCAATAAAACGTAATTACTTGTTCGAGATTGCGGACCGAGATCCCCAGGGCTATGGAAATCATAAGCTGTTTGTGTGTGACCGCTGATGAAATTTCCCCCAACACTTTGGGTAGTATGGGTGGTTTGACTGCGATGATCACGACATCACTTCGTTCCACCACTTCTTCATTATTGTAAGTCGTTTGACAACCGAGTGCCTAAGCCATTAAAAATTTAACAATGCTTTAAAAACTACTTATTGACATACGTAGGAGAAATATTTGAAAACAAAAATGTCTTTTAACTTACACCCATTTCTTCAATATAAACATAGTCTTGCCGAGGTGAACTGGCTATGATGCCTTCGGGTTTCGAAACACCTGGTTAATACATTTGAATTATAATAAAATTAAAATAAAAAAGTAGGCTTACATTAAAAATGATTTTTAAAAATATGCTTTATACATAGCTTATGCAAATTTAAATTTATGCGATCTTTGAGTTATTCGACATTCGATTCTATGCGAGTTTTTAATAAATTTCATTTTTGAAGTTTTGCAATTTTTGATTCGATTTATGCAAATAATTTGGTTCTGCTCAATTATTACTCACAATATAATACATTAAAATGACGTCATGATCTAAAAATGTTTCCGTCATTGTTGACGGGCATATAGTTAGTAAAGCATATAATAACAACATTTTTGACAAAACCAATGAATAATGATTCGTTATTAATACTGTATTGAAAATATTTTCAAACATTGTCCGAGGTTATAATTTATTTTCAAAATATTTTGCAAAGGTTAATATTGAAACTTGTTCTAATATTTGTTTTTGATGTTGTTGTTTTTTTTCATGTTAAATATTTTTATTAAAATCTCGTGCACTTTCAGTTTCCTGGCTGTTCAACTTTAGTTTTAATAAATAAACGCAGCTGAATAAATTTCAGCAGTAATCAGACCTTGAAATTTAAACTGCGAAGCTGCTTCTCTGAATCAGTAAATATGAATTTAAAAATGAATAAACAAAAAAACATGTAGTATGCAATATACACCTAACTGTATAGACACACACCTTAGCTTGGCATATGTGCAAAATATGCTTATATAATTTATCATATTGCTTGATGTTGAGAATACAAACTTTTTGAATTTATATTTTGTGATTTAAATTAATACCAGATTTTTTTTCTATTGGCAATTTTTCTTTGACATTTTATTTTATTTAAAATAAAGATTGTTCATTTCGTTTTATTTTATTTATTTATTTATTTTATATTTTAATACAGTATATGAAAAGTGCACATTGAAGTCAGGTAAGAATATAGGAATGTACAACATATACGGTAGTAATCCAAATTTTATCATTTAAAAATTATATGTATAGTGATACATTTTAATATAAATTAATTAAAAATTAAAATGCACATAAAACTTAAAGGTTAAATTTCGGCATAAACATTTTTAACTAGAATGGTATCAACAGCTGTCTGTCATGACACAACATCATCAAAACAAGTTCTTGTAACGTTTGATTAATTAAAAAAAAATAATCAAAAACCCATAAAATTTCAGTTAAAACTGACCACGAAACCAGAAATTGCAAGATTTAACTCAGAATCTGTGAAACCGATGGGCAATCTCATCTAAAATCTATGTCAAATGGAAAAACACTGGGGATAGAATGGAAAAAATTCCAGCTTTCAAGGCTCGAGAAACGTTCGCGAATGACGTCATCTCGCTAACAAAGCTAGGTTTTCATCAAACTAAACGTAGTTTACGAACGTTCCTTAAATTCCACGTGGCTGTCATTTCTCACCTGAAGCTATGAAACCTTTGGCCAAGGCTTGTGCCATTCGACCAGCCCCTAAGAAACCGATCATCATCGTTGCAGTGGACTCGAGACAATTTTTTTGCTCACGGATTCTTAGCTCTCCTCGACAGCATTAAAAGACTGCCGGACTTGTACACCTGATACACCTTTACCTTCAACCACCACTAAAAATGATGCTTCTTCCCCATTGGCCGACGTTTTTTATACCACCACTGCCAAACCGAATTACAGATTAGGGTCGATTTAATATCTGTTGCGCCATCTAACGTCAAACGTCTGCAACTTAAATTCTGTTGAAACCAATACAGAAAGTGAAAACGAAATGCAGATTAACAGCTTAATTTAATACCTGTTGCGTCAATACAATAACGTCACGTATAAAGCACATGCATGACATCATATAATGAAGATATGCTCCATCATGCGATAGCTCAAAGGCCAAAATAATGTAACATCAATTTAATGCGAAAATACTTTATCTTGCGTTATTTTTTTGGGTGCCAAAATAGTTGCAATGTTTTGATGACGGAGGGCGTCAGTAGTACTGATTTCATTTAGTTTCACTTATCGTCTGCTTATTTGCTGTCTTTTAGCCTCTTTTAGTCTATTAATTTATTTTACTGTTTATTTTAAAACACATTAACTGATATATTATGGTTTCTTAATTTATAAAAAAAATGAAATTAACTTATGTAACATTAAATCTAAATGATTGACAATTTTTTACGAAAATTGATGTCCCAAATTAACCTCAAATATTTAGGGAAATCAAAATTTGAGAATAAAAGCCCATAAATCATAGAAGTCAAAATTTTTAAACTGTCCCAAAAAAACAGAACTTATTTGACTCTACGTGTAATTGGGACAAAAAAAAAACGAAACGTGCAATATCTTATTACCACAAAAGATTGTGTTCAACGTTTATCAATACGAAATAATACAGCAATACGTTGGCATTTATGTACAATAGTCTAACGTATCTGGTACGTAACAGTTACGTTAGTTAAATAATTAAAAAATATTAAATTAATACTAACGTGATAATTCAAAATCCACTTACGAGGCAACTATGGTTAGATGACTTTTTAACATGTACGAAAATATACAAACATTTTTTTTGCAGTGAAACGTCCTATATGGCATCACGCAAAAATATTAATATCTTACAGACGTTTGCGATGTATGATACAGTACTCATGATAATCAATGGGAGTAAAGACAACAATTGTATAGCCTCATCTTGAACCTTTGAGATTCGGGGGTGTAAGCATTAAAAATAAATTAAGATTTGTTCTGTTCCGAAAGGTTTGCAACTGTAGACGATGTTATGGAATGGAAAACAAAAATCAGTTTGTTTTTCAGGTTTTTTGCATACATGCGAAAGTAAATTTCGATAATCAAAACTAGACTAAATTGCTAATTCCAGTGAAATGGCCGCACACCAGTCAGCCTATACAATTCTTAAACACTTCATCAAAAAGTAGTTTACCTTGATTTTTATGCACCCTAAAAAAATTAAAATACTGCGAGCCTCATTCTGAAGCCGATGTAAATTAAAATTACAAATGTTCCGAAGCAATTCGTTTCTTAAAACAACTTATCATCACCATGAACAATATTAACACTGGGTCAAATTTCATTTTATCTTCCTAAATAACCAATCAAACATCAACAACAAACTGAATCATCAACGATTAAAAAATGACTTTGTAAAACTGCACTGGATACAGGGTGTATATCAAAAAACAAATAATAAACTGGTATATTACTCTAAATCGATGTAGAAACCCTTGGTTTCATCTACTATAGGCACACTTACTCACTGTTCTGTTTTTGATTTGTTTCGTTTTCAGAAATACAAGTTCTTGGAAATGTGAGTTTGATATTGGAATGACGTTGGCACTGGGATGATCCGACCGACAACCATCTGGTGGTATCAATGGCACCCGCAAGACTTCACCACCATGTTGCGATACTTTTTCAAGATGACGTTGGAATTGTCGTCAAAGTAAAGAACCGAAATGGACGTCAGTTTGGTTGGAGCACAGCACGGTTTCGGCACGTTGTAAGGATGCATCAAGTGAACCAACGTTTGGACAATAGCGTGATTGGTAGCATTCATGTGTGCATTCAGAGGAAACGAACACAGACCGGCGCAGTAAAAGGCAGCATACCCATCTGGTGCTATGATCCAATCCTATGATAAAATTAACAAGAAAAAAATGACACTCGAAATTATAATAACGCAAATTATTAATTCTTTTGCGCTTTTTCATACAATCAGTTGAAAAAAAAGGCTTATACCATTTCTGTTCATGTTTTAAAAAAAAACAGATAGCAAGAATGTTTTGAACTAGGCAAACTTTCTTGGCATATCTCATGTAATTACCAAATATTAGTATACTGCTCACCTGCCATCCTAATTCTTTGAAGCTGACATACAATGTCCTTTTCTGACAGTTGTTCTTTTGTATCCGATCCATATCATAGGCTTTAATAAATAAACAAACAAACCATGAATTCCACATGTTATCTATTGGAACTGCACACAACAGTGTTCATAATGTTATGCAAATGTTCATAATTCATACACAGATACACTATTATATTCACAATTAAATTATACAAGGTGTCCCCTCCCCCACATATTCTTTTCCCTATAAATATTTCAAAAGTTGATATAATTAAAATGCGAGTTTTGGATATAATAGCATGCTCTTTTCATTGACCTTGAAATGCATTTTCAAGGTCGACCATTTTTAAACCCTAAATCATGAGTCCTAGGTGCCAAATCGTATTTAAAAAGTTGTGGGCAATAGCCCATAGAGTCAGAACTCACTGCTGTTTAATTTATTTTCAGCAATCTAACTGAAACAGTAGTGATTACAATGCAGCTGCTGCAGCAGTTTCACTGCACATCACTCTTGCTATGCTATTTTGTCATATTACATTTTTGGCTAGTTATAAAGAAACAGACTTTTGGGACATGCTGTAAAAATAACTATTGCCGGTTAGTGGGATTACGCATTGCTGATGCAGTTAGTCAGAAAGTCTACTTTGTTGTAAAAACCATATAAGCCTTTCTTACTTGCATGAGGACTCCACGGGACATCTGCTTCATTGTATCTGGATATGGTCCTGTCAGTTCGTTGTTTCTGTCTCGCTGCCCGCGTTCTTCTAACATGCAATTCTTGAGGTGTCTTGAAGAAGGCTACCATGAAAGGCTGAAGATCTTCTCGCCCTTTTACTCCAACTATTCGAAGCATTCGGGGATGAAGCTCCTCACCTATGAAATAAGAAAACAATACATACTTCCATTTCAAACCCTGCAAATAAAATTGACTTACACCACATCAATAATAATTATGAATCGTCAACCAATGAAGATACCGGTGTGGAAAAAAAAAAGAGGTAGCTTTATTTTTGACACATTTTAAGATTTTATTTGGTGGTATTTCAACTGTATTTAAACACTAGCAAAAAACCCATCAACCGACAGGTACCTAGCATCCTCTGGTGACAACATTGAAAAACCGTTTAGATTTTGACAACTTAAAATTGAATTTGAATTGAGCCAATGAGCTATAGGTAGACAGACTTACATTAGCAAATTATTACAGTGGATATAAATTAGTAACTAACTCAAGTGAAAAGACTCACCTTCACCATTAGCTTGAATCTTGATGTAAAGCCCAAAATTAGTTTCAGGAAAAATCATCCATTTTGAAGCTGATTCTGAGACGTTGAAATACAGCCAACCTTCGTAATCCATGGTCGTGTTAAGAGCGTCTAAAAAGTGGTAATCCAGGTCACTGGAAATACAAAATAGCAAATGTCATCGACCAACTACTTGGTGTGAACCAGCTGACAAGCAACAATTACAGTGTCAAAATGTCGTTCATTATGGCTTACCCAGGCTCTTCCCCTTGAATGATTTCAAAGATGGTAATCGTATAAACGTCAGCCATCTCGGCTAATCTATGGTTATTTTTGTCGATAGCTTCTTTGTAGAGTCTCAGCTCCGCTCCCAAAAGAACTTCGCCGACCGAAACCTCGCTCACGTCGAACCAGAATCGACGGTCTTTACTGTGGCGCAAGTGTCTTTTACCACCAGCTGCCAATAACAAAAAACCATATAAACTCAATATCTTGGTTCATTCCTTCAAAAAAAAAAAAGAACATACGGTTCTCTACGATAGATTTAACAACCGTTGTAAAGAATTCGCTCTCCACCAATCCCATGTTGCGTATGAAGCGAGGGAAAGGAAAAGATATATACACACATTACAAGCAAGATGCATGGAAATAGAAACGAATTGATGGCACGGTAGTACTACCTGTTCTGGTGATGTTAGTGCTTCGTCGGAATTTGCAAGTAGTATTGCCGTTAGTGTGGAGATGGAGTTGGGCTCTGCGACACTTGTTCTTGGCACGCTTTCGTTTACCTGCATTCACACAACAACACAGGCAAGTTGGGGGCCCATAGGGTTAACAAACATATCACAACAGCCATGGGTATCTTATTAATTTAACTTTGTTTTTTCAAGAAGTATTAGAAATTTGCAGTTGACGTGTTTTGTAAATAGTGCTTAATATTTTACAAGCCTATGCGATTCCAGTTTCAAAAACTGTGAAACATAATGACGACTTGACTTGTTGGTGTCAACCGTTCATGGTCATTTTAAGTTATGTAACAGTTAAAATTTATTCCAAAAACGAAAAATTGTGAGTTACACTCAGTTACACTAACTAGCCATTGGAAATTTGGGCAATACTCGGTGGGCCGCTGGGCCATGGGCTGGATGAAAAATTAATAAAGAAGGGTCCCCCTGATAGATGAATAAAATGCCTGGGTTGGTTTTAAAAGACCCAGTCTGTTACTGCTAACGTGTAAACTTTCATTATGTGCTTCTCCAGCTTTTGCCATGATGTGCTTTACATTAATTTTATTGTCCTTTCGACTTTTAAGGCAGCTCTAATGCACACTATGATAGTGTAAACAAGTTATTAGACTTTCATTGGTAACACTATGTTCTTGGTTTTCACTTTCAGCAGGGGTCTAGAATTGTATGAGCAGAATCTTTGTAATGGACAATTGGTTGAAACTGCAAGTTTCTGATACCTCTTCAATTATTGATTAATAAGGCAGGTCAGCAAACTAAAGCAATACCTTGTTAAAATACAAACAATAGGAAAGCAGGAATGTTTCACTTTTGTATAATATTTATAAAACTGAAAAAAGATGAAGATGATAATGAGATCTTGGAAGTTATAGACATCAATGCAAACCACTAATGTCATGTAAATAGTTGGTTATCATTATCATGTAGTGATATATTTGAAATATTTATTATATATATATTTTCAAATCGTCCTGTAGGATCGTCATATGAATAATAAATGTATATATAAATTCCAAGATCCAATGGTAAAATGACTTTTCAACTCTTTCAGTCACACAAATGTTTATTGTATAATATTTTCTAGTTTTATAACGATGTTTTAATTTAAATTATTGCAGTTATTGAAAATAACGTTTTATTATTGAATTTCTACCATCACAATCAATTTATCAATGAAATTCTGCATTCAATTAAAGGCTTAAGTATCCATTTTAAATTAGGCCTAACTAATAGTGTGCCTTTTGTCTTTGTAGTTGGGCTAGTAGGAAGAAATTAAAAATCTATCTAATTTTATTTAGTGAATGCACTAAAATTCTGTCAATTTTACCAAAAATAATGAAATATCAATTCCAATCACCTTAATTTAATACTGATTTTTCCTAATCAATAAAACCAACGATTAAGCCTAATTACTATTATTAATCTTGGAAACATTCTTCAAGTACTCTATATTATCAATTGCTTGAAAAACTAAATGACTGAAAGAGTTTCCACAAAAATAAATTAAATTTTTAAAAAAATATATAATTAATAATAACCCATTAATAATTATAAAAATATATCCACAATCCATACTGACCATGATTGACAAAGCTCATAATGATATCAGCATCATCGACAGTTCTTAACGCATTTGGCGTTTTGTCATGTTGCGTCCACGTTTGTACTTCATTAGCCGATTTGTTCACCTGTTGTTCTACGGCGATAGAGGGGTCGTGGAGTGACAGGTATCTGTACAGGTGAAGCATGTACCTGGGAGCCGACGTGTCCGTCTCATGGCTGTGTGGTTTGGGACGATGATCCAAACCGAGCAAAGACAAGATCTCTTGTTGCATTTCCCGTTTTTCCTTCTTCGAGAAACGTGGGTGGTATATCGTCTGATCCAAACCATTGTCAGCGTAAAAAGATGTCAACACGCTCGAAAACAGCGATATTATGACGACGACGACGCAGGACGCACACCACGACTCCATCTTGATTTTTAACTCTCTTCTTCTTCTTTTTTTTTTGCGACACACAAAAACAAGTAGTTCTGTGGGTCGATTGGACGATGGTATGTTTCTAGCTTCAGGCATATGAAAAAAAAAACAAACATCAAGTTTCATAATAATAATAATGATAAAAAAAAGTAGTAAATAAAAGGGGGAAAAATGGGGATAGTTCTACATACATATCTTGGAACGAGTTCAATAATCAATTAGTTTTCACTTTTCCCCAATTGATTGAAAGTGGAAGTTCCATAAAGCTCTGAGCTGTTGAGATGGACGATTTTCTGTGGAGATTTAAGAAATGCAAAAAGCTTGATAGCAATGTTTGTTTTTTTTTTTTTAAAAAAGAAAAATTAATGACAAATAATAAATGTACTGTACAGTATTTTCTTTTCTAAAATATAAAGGTCATGTTTCTGGTTTTTCACTAAAATGGGTTAAATTATTGAACTACCTACTACTACTATGGAAATGAGACCAATTGTGGAATAGTCGATCCTTTCTGTAGTGTTGTACACTTATAAAATATAATGATCACAAAAGTATTATAAAAAACTGATGATTCAACAATTTATTCATACTTTTAAAAAAATGCTGGTACTTTCCGGTTATAGCCAGGTCCAGTCTGATGTTGTGGTTTATTGTGCAGGTTAGGAAAACAAAACAATATCATACGTTTCTTTGTTATTCCTAACCTAACCTGCACAATAAACCCATAATTAAGTACAAGCAAATAGCAACACCAGACTGGGCCTGGCTATAACTAGAAAGTACCAAAATGCTAAGTAAAATTTTTAAAAACATTTGTTATTTTGGTATTTCTAGTCAGTCATCACCTTGTACACGGTGATTAATCATGCTGAACATGTCACCGGTAATGTATAAAACTCAGGCATTGTGTAGCCTTTTTTGGAAAAAGTATGAAATAAAATCTTGTATTACAACTATTTAACTCATCTTGGGTTTAACAACGTTTGCTTTAAAAACAAATTAAACCTCAGTTCAGGCAAGTTTGACATTGTATAAAATGCCTAGGCATTCTATAACCATAACGTGCCTGAATTCTATAACACCTTATCTTGTAACAAGTGCCTGTACATTACAAATGATGTTTTTTTTTAAAGAATACGCTTTATATATTGTTTTGCGAATTTAAATTTATGCCTTTATGCGATCGATCTGCGCGAGTTTTGAGTAATTTTAATTTTTCAATTTATGCGAGTTTTGAGTAATTTTAATTTTTCAATTTATGCGAGTTTTGAGTAATTTCATTTCGATTTCTGAAATTTTTGATTCGATTTATGCGATTTTTTTTATAATGGATTTATGACTTGATACGATTTTTGGTCCATTGAACTATACGCAAAGTTACAAACTCACTCACAAATGAAGCTAATATTATGCGTATAATAAAAAATAACATTTTTTTATTATATATAGGGTGTCCAAAGATTATTTAAAAGCTACACCACATAGTTTCCAACGAGTGGTCTAATCGAGCCTCATTGACGTCAAGTTAAAATTAACCAATCAATAGTTTCACAAAATTAATTAACGTTTGTCATAGCTCCACAAGTAGCGTAATAAAGCTTTCGAATCAAGTAGTTCGATATGGAGAAAATCCCTCAATTGATCAAATCAAACTCCCAAATGAGTTTGAACAATCATCAATGAACCCACTAGACACTGAATGACCCTTGGGTTATCCAATCAATTATCTTCCCTAAATAAATTCAACGTTATGGTTTTTGGTTTTTTTTTTAGTACCGTACATAATCTAATCTATAAACAGTAGGACCAATAAAAAACAAAACAACCAAACTTATCCCATTCGTTATCCTAATCAGCAGCGGATGTCAATGACTCGATAAATCAAAACTTTCGAAACCCTTTAATTAGAATCTATTGAACTACGTTATAAACACACCTTGGTTCAACCTTTACCTGAAGGTTGTTGTTCATCACGTGATCAGGATTCTTCATCTTCCAGCAACCTTGAAATATTCCACCTGTAGTACTAACCAAACACAGCTAAAAGATAAACTTGAAACAAGTCCTTTTTTTTAATTTAGCATGTGTTAATATTATCAAAAAAACAAAATCACTTTGAAACAACCCCTTCGATTTTTTTGTGAGACTTTAATTACTTCTTATATTTTTTTTTCTTATACGTGTAACATGTTAACGTTCGTTGTTACGGAAAAAAAACAAACAAAATCGTCAAATTATTGAACGGGGTGGATTCATTCTAAATGTTTAATTTGACGGGTCTCTCAAATTTTGGCAGCATTTTACTCCAGCAAATGACTCTGGGCCATCGGTTTCCACGGTTTCAACAATTTTGGTATGGTGGAGAATGACGAAAAAATAGCAATTTAAGCCAGACAAAGATTAAAAAGAAATACAACAAATACAATAGTGGACCTCCAAAAACCATTCCAAGTTGATTTGACTAGTTAGTAGTGCGACCAAACACTGCACAAAATGGCTCGTGATTCAATGGATGATTTGGCCCTTTCCAATTTCTTGTTTCTTTTTGACATCACCCGGGTGATGATTAACAAGTTAGGTTGTTACGAACATTCATCAGGTTGGCTAACGACTAAGCAGCTTTAGACAAGAGATTGTACGAAGGATATCCAACCACGACAGTCTGTCCGACCCATTTGAAAGTGGCTCCAACACCCAAACCATAGCTCCTTCAAACAAACAGAAAACACACACATTCAATTGATGAGTATTCCAGTGGCATTACTAACCATATACAACAATAAATCCCACAGTTTAGCACTGTATAGGGTTATAGTATTATATAAAAAAAAACGATAACCAACAGTGTTAAGAACGGATAATTCCTGTAGTACAGTGTAAATAAATACTGGATTTTTGGATGTTATTACCACTCGCAACACTTACTTGCACAATCTCACTGCGAGAGCGGTGAAGACAAAATTCAAGATGAGAATTGCATAGAATCTGCGAAAAATCGTTTTGTCACATTAAAGTTGTGAAACATTACGAATTATCACAAAAAAACAACCCAACCAAAATAATTGCAATAACTTACGCCATGGCAAGATTATCAGCATTCTGGTGTAATGCGTCTCCAAGTGCAGGAACGGAGACCAAAGCATCAGGATTAAGGGCTGCAAACTATTTCAAAAAAAAAATACAGTAAATAAACAGAATAGTTAGGAATGAGCATCGGACTGGGCCAAATGACACGATCGACTTTCACTGCGATTTTGATGCAACCTACCAATGGCGTGGTGTTGGTTCAGTTGCAACCGAAAAAAACCATTGGTGGGTTGAATCAAAATCGTAAAGAAAATATCGCAGTAAAAGTTGATCGTGTCATTTGGTCGATGACACGATCGACTTTTCTACGATTTTGCTATAATTTTCATCAACAACCCACCACTGGTGACGTTTGTCTCAGCTGCGACCTAGACAAGTCCAGCTGAAACAAACGTCATCACATGCCAGTAGTGGAATTGCATCAAAAACGTACACAATAAAAAAGTTGATCGTGTCAGTTCGCCATTAGATTGGAAAATCTGGTTTGGGGTTCAAATCTCTTTTATATTGAAATTCTCTCGAGTAAACGTAATGAAAACAGAACTAAACTAGAGGTCCACCTAGTCACAAATGTGACTACACACATCCCCACTTTTCTCTTTTCCCTCAGACCATAATAATAAACAGCAATCCTTCACGTGTCAGGTGGTGTCACGTGACGATGCTGAACCACCCAGAAAAAGATTACGCCTGCGTGCATAAAAAAAGGGTAATTGTAAAGTACTAATAACACACCAACTCATAAATGTGAATATTGCAGGATTTTTGTTTCAAAGAAGTACTAGAACAATATGTACATAAACATTCAGAGGTTGCAAAATAGTCATGTAACGTACAAACATAATCACATGGCTCCCATTTGAATTCACCAAAATTAAATATTTATGTTAATTTTACTTGATAATTCTTTAAAGATATGATACCTGATGATTGATGAGGAAATAAAGCATTGCTCTTTGGTTGATTATTATTAAACATTAGCAACAAAAAAAAATGTGTAATATCCAAGTTACGTTAGTCACCATGGAAATAACTTTTATGAAACTTGCAATATGGTTAAATCCATTGGTACACACAGAGTAATTAAGCAATGTTAAGTTTCAGGATAGGTATTGTAACAATTTCAGTCAATCAACAATAGGATTAGTAAAGTGATTTAAGAAAAAAACTTACGAGTCCCAGTGTTATAATGCTGATCATGAGTAAATAGAGATAATAAGAATTTCTCTCAAAATAATCAGGTGGTACTTTTTTAGATTTAGAGTCCTTATCTTGTCGTTGCTGTTTTCTCTGTTTCTTCTTTTCCCTCTTTTTCGAACCTTTCGAGGTGGCCATTATCAAATTATCGCTTGGTGACCATTACCGCAACGTTTCGTTTCAAACTTACTTGGAAATTTTAAAAATTTAAATAAAAACCAAAAAAAAAAATTAATAAGCTTTTGTCTTTAACACTTCTTACATTTCTTATTTTTTCGGTTCACAATGAAAATTCTAACTCAACAATGAAAAAAAACAACAATCCTAATTATATAATAGCACGTCGTAAAAATAGCCCAGCCAAACTCATATTTTACTATGGTATTATTATCACATCTGCTGCTAGCACTAACCACATTACAACAACAAAAACAAATTTCCACATTAATTAATAGTATAATTAAATACCACCTATTCCAATAGTTCACCTTGAAAAACTACCACTTCAAAAAATAAAATTTTAAGAATGAAGCCTCATTAAGTGTTAATTCATTATATTTTCAATTAGTCATATTGGTGATCATTTGCTGGAAACACATGGGATTTTAAAGCAATACAAGTATGTTAATAATTTTAGGATAATAATAAATTGAAGTATTAAAATAGATATGCAACTAATAATATTTAAAACATTATTAGTAATAGATACAGTTTAGATTAATCGAGAAGTGATAAATAGTAATTTATAGTCATATCCCACTATTAATTTTGTGGGATATGAAAGTTCCTGCTTTGTAAGTTGTCAGGATGTTCAAAAGAAACAGGAAATCTTCCTTAAGACATTGTATAACCCACCATAATTATAAACTGATATTCTAAAAATCGCAAGTTGAACAAAATGTCACGCTATCTTAATAGGTTATTCTAGGATATTATGTCTTATAGGTTTTATCAATGAAAACTGCGAATAAGCAAAACCACGATGCACAAATCTTTTTTCATTTCTGCAAAGTCAGAAAGGCAGAATTTGTACTCTGCGTCATACAGTTATCTTCTGCCTTACTATACTACTACCCTTACCTTTACCCAATAAAAATTCATCACAGCTTATAAGCAGTATTATCTTCATCCGTGTGTACCATATCATCATCCAATCGTGAATTTGACCATGCAAAACAAGTGCAAATTATGCTTCAACATCGAAATGACGCGGGGTAAAAGTTGACGACTAGACATGCCACCGATCATCCATAATTCAATTTAACAACCTATTAAGACGTGTTGTTCATTCGGTTTATTAATTCAATCATTTAAATGTTGCTTTAATTGGAACCCATTCAAAACTAACAACCCATCTGTCAAGTCACCAAGCGCGGTGCAAATCCGAAAGCCATCAACCTTTTGCCTATTTTGAATAATACACAATGACAACCGATGATTAATTAATGAGGGGAATTATAATATAACCAATTAGAAATACTTTATTTTCCTATATAATGCAACTGGTTATGTG
>JAQIWH010001574.1:0-30585 GCA_034695005.1 Cryptops parisi
ATAAACAATTTAAAACACGTTTGCACAAGACATACTTAAAATTATAATTTAAGGATTGTCGTACGAATAAAAAAAGTTGATCGAATCATTCAACAAAATTTGTAATAGAATGGTTTTGGATCATTTTGAATGAATCATTTTGATTGTTTTAAAACATCGACACAATTTTTCCCTAGGGATAGTCTTTCCCCTCGAATCGAAATATTCTTATACAAAGTGGTCCCAAACTAAGAAAAATGGAACCCTGAATACAATGATGTGTCCCAGTTTTAGGAATTATTTCCAGCCGTTTTGCATAATAACCGAAGGTTAGCTGTTTCGATGCAGCGGGCAATGAATAAATTGACAATAAATCCACTAGGACGTCCATTTCGTAGTGTAAAGGTGCACAAAGCTCATTTCTCGTTTCAATTCTTCTTTTCATATATAAATTTTGATTATTTATAAGGTCCTTTCGAACAAACATTCACCACGCCATCAACCCTTACCAATCGAGTAGGAAGTCTCTATGATCAGTGACTACTGAAAGGTAGGTTCCTCTTTATTTTATGGAAACTGGTTGGCTATCTATCGACAGGGCAACATCCGTACACTGAGTTATATTGATGGAGACAGGTCAACGTCCCATTCATATTAATCGCGACCTAAACAAAATCATCCTCTTCGAGGACGTAGTGACACGAGGTTCTCACTTAGCTTCCGTCATCTCTAATTTTGTAATATTGGTCCATTGTTGATCGTGTTAAAAGAAACCTTCCAAACTTCTCAAGGGAGACAGTGTCATAATATCTTGCCCAGAATTGCAAAATAGTATACTCTTAGTTATTTTATTTTATTTTTTTAAATTAAGCAGTCCATAAGGACCAAATACACAAACAAATTAACCAAATACAATCAAACGATCAACCACAAATAAAGAGTAAAGAGTGATATAGAGTAATTATTACAAATTTGTTAAGATAAGTTGACATGCCGAAAAAGTAGTTTATTTATCGACATAATTAACTGGAATTTACTCCCCCTGCGTATTCGGCGCCTCGCGCTTCCAACAGAAAAAACAGCATGTGATTTCAAGTCCTTTGATGGAGCTCTTCAAAGACATCTCCGTTATGTTTGATTGTTCTTTTGATTTTGTATGTGCTTGGTCACCAATGACCGATTCCGTTAAATAAATAAATAAATAAATAAATAAATAAATAAAAATTAAAAACATTTATTTGAGCAATGTCAGAATGGTAGCCCAATTTTCGAATATATAGCGGTAATTCATTCCACATGGCCATAGCTGTGTAGGGATAATAACGTTTACACGTAAGATCGGGGGAATTATAAAAATTGAATATTTATTTGAAAAATATTGAATGTTTGTTTTCTTTTTGTCTTATTTTGTGTCCGTTTTTTTATTTTTTTTTTTATTTTTGTTTGTTTTTTTGTTTTCTTTTGTTTGTACTTTGTACTATTTGATCATTTTGATCGAATTAATTTTAAATAAATAAATGAATAAATATGATCGAACATCCGGGAGCAATCCAATAGCACGTTTCATTGACCTTGAATTAATCTTCAAGGTTATTGCATTGTTTCATCGAAAACAATGAGTCGTAGCTACATTATGAAATTGTAGTGAAGGGTCCATTGAGATCAACGTTCCTTTTCCCTTGATTCTTGGTATTGAAATTGAGGAACTGTTTTGTTTTACAACACACTTATGCAAAAATCGTATTTGTTCGCCAAATAAAACAAACAAAAGTCAACGCCAAACTAAACGATTGCGGTAGCTGCCCCATTCTTACGTGAGCGTTGTGATATCATTACGAGAGTTGGTTTGTCGCACGTCGCACTAAGGTTTCTCCGTAACAAGACGTTCTACGCAGCACAACACGCGCCCCATTCTTATCGTAGCGTCCATTCTTCCGAGTTTGTTTTTGTTTTTTGTCGGTCTTTGGCAGAAACTAGTAGATCGGTCTTCGGACCGATCTGGCGCGTGATGAAGAGTTTCGTTCTCGGCGTGGGAACGACCGTTGACGTTGTGTCGGCGTCCCTCTCGACGAAAGAAACAGCGATTTTTAAGAACGAGTTGAGGCGATGAGGTAGGAAGCGCAGATAGAAAGGGAGAGGGTGGGGATAAATTGTCCAGTGAGCACAGCTGTCGTTCTAATCCTGATGGAGAGCGCGCTACCAGCTTTCGTTATTCCTCATTCTCGTCACGCTCCGCCCGAGCAATTATGGCCAAGAGGCTTAGGCCACCGAACTGGGGGCTCAAGTTACCCCTCCCCCGTCCAACCCCCTCCTCGTTGTCTCCGTAACGCCCACCACCACCCGCTTATTCCTCGGTCGTCACCGACGACAACGACCACGACGACACGATGCCACGATAAAAGACACGCGTGTACCTGGACCGTTCCGATAAGGCCTCCTACCACCGTCGCTTTTCTAAGTGAAAAAAAGAAACATCCTAAAACCGATTTCCAAAGGTGGGCGAGCCACGAATGTCACGAAATATAAAAAAAAAAAAAACTGGTCGGGGCAGAAGAGAAGCTACTTGACGACGAAACGATACGTAGACACGTGGCAGATCCTTTGCCATTTTATAAGCGGAGATATAATAAGCGGCAAAAAATATTTCCAAAATAGAATAATTTACTCCACAGGAGAGGAGTACAGCTAGTTATCGCGTCGTCCTTGGCAACGAACTTTCACGACGCACGGGGTGGCTGACTTCTCCCTCGAAACATGTCGGCACTCATTCAACGACGACTCGAAGGATTCTCCGGGAACGCGGAGGCGTTGGCAAGATAGCGCATTTCCGCCTCTTCATCCGCCGAAAGACCTACTTACGAGAAACTTGGAGAAAAAGACTGTCTCGCGTCGTCGCCTACGCGACAAAGGGAGGGGGGTGTTGTTCGAGAAAAAAGCATTCGGAAACGTCGAACGTCAGTCCCCTTTAAGGATTTGAATTTCTAACGAGCGACGATAAATCTTTCACTAGCAAATCTCGCCCTCGTCGTTTCTCCCGCGGCTGCAAAACCCGTCGTTTCTTCCGGCGGTTGCGGGGGCGGCAACGAGAAGTTTCGCTCGGCTGGGCCAGCTCGGCACGCGCTGCTGAAGGCGCTAATGATAATGAATGTCGTCGAGGTTAATGCGCCGCTTAACGACCGATCACCGTCGCACGAAGTACCCTCGTCACCCACACAGAACACACAACACACGCGAGGCAAGCAACCGACCATCCAACGCGCACTTCCTTCGCCCACCTTCTTTTTTCATCTTCCGTCCCTCCTGTCAAATCTTACTCTTCCTCTTCCTCTCCATCTTCCACTCGCACCCCCGGTCGGTGGTGCTTCCCGGCTCGAAAGTGGGCGTTTCTGTCCCCACCCGTTGGACGAGAGAAACGCGACGTTTCGGCCGACGACAAAATATCGATTTTTCATTAACCGAAAACGACGTCCCCGATAAACAGGTGTCGTTCTCTCGGCGTCGTTGACCACGGGTGATCCGAGAAACCCGGATAACGCGGAAGACACGTCGTATTTCGTTCTCAACCAACACGTTTCGCTCCTAATGACTCTGCAAGAGAACTGTCGTTTTCCTCTGAAGAAATAACTAAATAAACTATCGTTTTCCAATTCATCGCCGACTCCAAACAAAAAACGAATTAAAAGCAAGCTTTCTTTTTTTTTCGCGTCTGGTCAAGGCAGACGTTGCGGGGACTGGAAGGACCTCCGCTGGCGCTTCTTTTATTTTATTTCATTTTGTTCTTTTTCCTTAAAGCCCACCTCATGCATGTTTCATGGGAACGAGTGATCGCTTATCGCCGTTTCTTCCTTCGCCAAATGGTGTTCGTGGCACCGGTCGAAACGAATCAGCTCGCTATCGCGCGAGGTCGTTTCGCGTCGAATCGTCGCTTCCAACAACGACAGTTCGCCAGCGCTAGCTACTCCACCCATCGCTACAGCCTCGGAAAAGACAGGAAGAAAAAAAAAAGCTTTTTCCTCGCCGTGTTCTCGCTTTTTTCTAAACAAAATAGGCTCCCTCGAAGAGTAAAATAAAGAATGAACAGCCGAGTGACGCGGCTGTCTTTTGCCACACTACCGACACAAGATCCCTATCGAAGTCGATGGCAGTAAAAGACAGTAAAAAGGGCACGTTAAGATTTTACAGGAAGTGCACGTCGACCGCCATCGCTCTTCCGATGCGTCTGGGGTGGAATAGTCTCCTCACCACGTTTTGACTAAAAATCGGTTCCGGTTCCGTGCAACGAGGAAATGATCGCAAAGGCGGATTCGCACAACCTAAGCGGCTTAAGAGCATGATAACGTCGAACGAGGCATTGTCACACCCATCACCTAAAAAAGAAGTCCATTTGTTTAAGGCGAATCCTTGAAAGCGAACAACGACGTCGACGAAACCACCCCTCTCCTATTTTTTGTCCTTTTCTTCTTTTTCTTTTCGAAACGGACTAGAGGCACGCGCAGATTGTTCTGTGGGAGAAATTTCGACGAAGCCCCAGATCCTTTCACGTTTTCCCATTCCTTTTACCTAGCGAGCGATAAGCGCTCGAATCGGCGGCGTCTTGGCGAGATCCATTCGTGTCGTTCCCGTGACCCGTTGGTGCATTCATCTTGCTTTCGCTATTCAGCAGTCAATGGAAGAAAAAGCTTTTCACCGGAACGGCAACGTGAAAACATCCCACGCTAACGGGATGCCAATATCGACCTACGGAACCCATTCCAAATAGAACCAAAAAAGTTTCGATTATCCATGTAGGAATACAGTGCCGTCGTGGCTCATCAAAGAGAGCTTCATCAAAAGGTTCGGTGGTGCTTTGTGTCGTGTCGCTCGCGCGCTCGATTAGCTCGGGTCCGAAAAACGCGCTCGCTTCTTCGCGCTGCTATCGTCGCTGTTGTTTGGTCGACGACAAACATGAATAGGCCACCACCGAGCGAGAAAACGGAGTTCCACCTTAGTTATTTACTAAATGGTGCTTGTCTCGGTACAGTAGTGTAAGCAAGCTTTCTTTTTTTCTCCCCTTTCACGACAATCTTGAATCGAAAAATATAAATCGATCGCAAATTGTTGTGTTTCAGAATACGCCGATACACGCGGACAATATCGTTTAATCGAATCGACATCCCGTTCTCGTAAAAGTAATCCCGGATTAAGTGAAGCTAAATTAAATCACCCCCTCCCCCCACTGCATGGTCTTCGCCCAACTTCCACCGCGTAAATGTACTGACGCTGAACCATGAAAAGACAATGGGAACAACGCGTGCGTGTGTGTATAGGTGTGGAGAATTACGTAAACCCAATTTTCGGAAGGGGCTGGCATCACTGTTTGTTTATTCGGAATGGTTGTAATTGTGTCACCTCTAATAAGCGCGGCGTGTTAAGAATTTCATTTCAGGAAATGTTTCAGCGTACAGCATCTCCATCATGATGAATTGCCAAACGACGCGTCCCCTTCGAATCTTCTCACAACCACCGCGACATTAGCTCGCGTTGGCACTTGCATCACAGTAACGTAACGCTCATGATTTTTTGACGACGCTAGCGTTCCATCAGGAATGAAAGAAGCTGAGCTGGCTCCTAGCAATGAGTGCGAACGATCGAAGAAGGCCACCGACTCGTTCGCTACCTTCTCGACACAATCGCATCGTCCGACGACCGAAAACGACAACAGAAGCGCTAGTCGCGACATTGACATGTTTTCGCGCTGAAGAGACTGATTTGCCCTACACGTTGTGATGAACCTTCGTCTCGAAATCAACAACCAGAAGCGTGCTGGATGTTCAACCACGGACAAGTTCGACGCGGCACGGAGTCGTCGTCGTCGTCGGCGACAGCAGCATTGTCTCTTCGTACCGCGGCGCGTCGTTCTCAACCGCGACCGTGAGTTCGTCGCGCGGGGATAGAAAGACGCTGGAGCTTAAGGCGACGGAAACAGTTTGCCTACCTGGAAAGAGCAACAGCCAACAGCTGACGAAGATGAGTGAAAGCATCCCGCTGCCTCGACCGGCTGGACTGGTCACAGGGGCCAACCACACGCTCCCCGCCATGGCGGAACGTGCTTCCTGGCGACAGCTGGAAAAGTAAAGCGCTTCGAAGTATGAATCGACGGCACACAGGGTCGAGCAGCGTTCGGTTGGCTCGTCGTCGTCGTTTTCCTCCGCCTCCTTAAAATCCACAAAACAACCCGATGTGCGGCGGAGGATGGCTGTTCTAAGCGACGGCGGTTGCCCTCGTGGCCTCGCGACGACGTCGCCGAGGGGTCGCGGTCGTCATGGGACAATCAATGGCACTCGCGAACGATGGGGCACCGGATCGAGTGCCTCGGTCGACGCCCGGGCTACCAATGACGACGACAACGGCGCTTGGTTGCTCACTCGCTCGCTCGCTCGCCTTCTTCTTCTTCTTTGTCGTCGTCGTCGTCTACGCGCTCGTGGCGCGCATCCATTCCCACGCACGGGGGAGGCGACTATGCGCCAATCGTTGGTTGCTAGGCACCGAATCCGCTTCCCAACGCGAAATAGAAAATCCACCATCGCGTTCGAAAGAGCGCCTCGCCCCAACAACTTCACCACCGTGCCATTTTGCATCTACCTTTACATCACCTCGCATTAGCTTTTCCCCCCAATCGCGACTACCTTACCTTCCGTAAACATTGCCCATTCCTTCATCTGTAAACAACTTGTACAGAATACTACACGCTATTTCTTTCGCCACTAGCTCGAGCAATGTCTCTCACTCGTGGGCAAAGTACAATACAAAGTTACGAGAACAATGCACGGCTCTGTGGGCCTGTATTATTTCATTAAGGTTATAATAGCGTTTTCTTTGTTGTCCGCTCTATGCTGTTTTATTCGCCATCTGGGTCGCATTAGAAAAAGCTCGATTAATCCACCGTGTCTCATTTCGACCCCTAAAAGTTCGCCCGAGACTGTCACGGTTAGCTTACGAGTAGCCACGGCTTTTTCAAGACGTTTTCGTATAACGATGGCGAGATTCTCAACCATTTGACAATTTCCTGACACCGTCTTCGCGTTTACTTGTCCCCATGGGACGTGGGATTTTGAAAATAAAATAAAATAAAATAAAATAAATAATCTCGTTAAAAGCACTGATGATTTAAAATCCGCCCTTCCACTCAAACGCTTTAGTACTTATTAAAATAGACACACATTATTTTAATACGTCTTGTTTGTTTTATTTATTTATTTATTTATTCGTTTTGCGTTGTAAGTGTTGTCCTATTGGGATGTCCTATTGATTTTTTTTTTACGTCCAGAAGAAATAAAAGATATTTTATTTATTTATTTATTTTATTTTTATTTAATATACTATACAAGTATAGGCTACATCCCGATGGGACAATACAATTTGTTAAAAAAGTGTAGAATGACAAAATTTAAAAATTCAAAAAGATCATTAAACAGAATGATTGGAATGTAGCACATGAATAAACAAGGCTTTTCTAAGATGAATACAAGCGATGCTGCAGGTATTCTTTTTACAAATAAAAGGCATTTTTCGAATTCTAAGTGGAAGACTATTCCACATATTAAAACTATTGTTAGGAAATCAAAAATAATAATGCTTTGGAAAGTTAACAGTGGGAATGTCCCTTTTATGTCCCTTAATGTACAAACCGTGCGCAATAAAACTATTATTAATGATTTTGTAAAGTTGAGTTGAGCGAGAAAGCGGTGAATTTTGAGCATATTCATTGATAAGAATACCATCTCTTTCCTTAGCATTGTATTTTTTTAACCTCTCTCAGGTAACTTGTTTTTCATTGATACGTTTTGTTCAAATTTATTTGGAGTGTTCATACCATTTTAACTATTTCTTTTTTTTTTTTTCATAAAACGATTTGACAAATCGAAGATAACAATAACAAACAAAATTAACAGGAAGTGCTGGGGTGCACTTAGGATAATGGTATTTACAAAATTTGATAAGCTAAAAAAAAAAGGAAGTGGAAAAAAAAGGGATTTCCTATACCATTTGTATGCCTGTTTGTCCCTTTGGGAGGGAGAAGATATTTGGGAGAAGATATTTGGGAGGGAGAAGAGGGAGAAAATATAAGAGAGGTTGTTAGAATATTAAATGAAAGTGGGCATCCATTGCACTATTATTTGCAATATTTTGATCAGAGTGTCCATCTCCGCCAAACTACGGCATATAAGTTTCAATTTCCTTGGGTTCTTTCGGCTAATATTAGTGGTCGCTTTCCTTTTAATGCATTTCAGCTGTGGAATACTCTTCCTTATTGTTTAAGAAAGCGTGCTATCTGTCCTGTTCTATTGCCTGTTGTTTCACATTATCATGAATTTGAAAAACTGTTACGAAATTATGTATATTTTGTATAATGTTTTTGTGTGCACTTTTAATCCCATGGATTGCTAATAAATTAATAATAATAATATATTACATATGTTTGAGCATAGTTAAGCATATGTTATGCTTAACTATACACACAGTTTATCTGAGTAATTATTGTGAATCCATTGGAATAAATATTTGAGACAAATCTTTTCACATGTTTGTTTGAAAGCTTTTAATATTTGGTTTGCAATCAAAAGCACAATACCACACCAGGTTAAAAGATGGTACCAGTACTAAAACACGAAGTTTTTTTCCTCGTTCTTGTTCAGAACTTTTTAAACGACTGCAAGTCCCTACTAATATATAAATGCGAAAGTCCGTCTGTATGTTTGTGACTCCACCACGGAAAAACTACTGATACGATTAACTTGATTTTTTTTGTCAGCATATTAAAAGTCCCAGATAACATAGTAATTAAGTTTTATCCCGATTGAATGCACGCTTTGATAACTAATCTCGGATAACCACGATATTCTTATAAGCTTCGTGCTGCGGGCAACAGCGTGGAGCGGGTTTTGCGCCTGTGCATGACGTATCACGATAGTTGGAGATAGCATCGGGTGCGAACGCGAGTTTGCACTCCACACGCTGGATTTAATAAACTTTCGTTTAAACCCAAGCTTTTTTTGATTCCCGTTTTAATTGTTTAATTGTGAAACGACCGCGAGCGAATCCGCGGGTACCGCTAGTTAACCATAATTGAAATTGTTTGTGTAAAAAATGTATCATTATCAGTAAAGTTAGGCTTTTTGCACTACTCCTCTGTATTGCACGTAGCGCAATTTTGTTCCGCTGGCGATTATTTTGTTTAATGTACAGTACAATCGTTACATCTAGTTTCATAGTTATTTGGAGTTCTTTTAACAATGATTTAAAAAGATGCTTACAATTTTTTAAACTTTGACAAAATTATAATAGGCTACCGGTATACGTTTCTTGTGTTAAAAAATGGTCTTATTTCGAGTGAGGTTAGGCTTTCCGCAATACATCTTTGTATTGCACGTAGCGCAGTTTCTTGGTTTCAATGATGATTTCTTTTGGGAGTTGGAGTATCATTACTTTAACCATTAATAGCGTTAATTTCGAAGTGGGAACGCAAATCCCTAGGAACACGGTTGTGCCGACAAAGCGTCAAGATTGTTTTTTTTTTTTTTGCTTGTCGTGAGATGTGTAGATAAAAAAGCACAAAAAAAAGTGGGAAAGGAACTAAGGGAAAAAAAAAGACTGTGAAAGAGAAAATCGAGAGAAGAAAAAAAAAACACAGGGGTAAGTTTTAAGTAGCACCAAAGCTGGTTCAATCTGTAGAAAGAAAAGGTTGGAAAAGTGTGTTGATCGGGCCCAATCGTAAACGAG
This sequence comes from Cryptops parisi, assembly GCA_034695005.1. Taxonomy (NCBI): domain Eukaryota; kingdom Metazoa; phylum Arthropoda; class Chilopoda; order Scolopendromorpha; family Cryptopidae; genus Cryptops; species Cryptops parisi. The sequence goes on from JAQIWH010001574.1 coordinate 9,739, forward strand.
ATGGTAGCCATTATGAGTCATTGGGTGGTGATGTTAGCACTAGGTTCATTGCTGGGGGTAATGTTGGCAAAGAGAAGCTTTGCAACCCGCAGACCACACACCAGCTGCTGTTTTCTGGAGGCACGTGCGAATCATCAGTCGCCTTTTATGATAACGACAGGATTACCACGACGTTCGGTTGTAGTTGAGGCCTACTCAAACTTGCTGCCAGCACAATTGCACTCCATTATGCAAGCCTTTTCTCCTCTTCACGGTTTTTTTCCTCCCCCTTATAGTATATTATGTTACATATCGCCAAGCGGTTTACATGTAAGGTGGTTGAATGCTGCGATTACTATTCGTCGCGATAGGCGTAAAAAAGAACTTATTTTAGAAAATAGGATCTTTTGGGGGGTACGAGATTGCAGGTTTTTTTTGTACTGTAAAATGGTAAAAAAAAAGAAGTGATTTTCATGACATTTTTTAGCTTTTGAAAAGCCATGGAAACTTCAATATTTTTGCGATAAATGAAAAACTTATCAATTATTTAATCTACAAACTAACTTCAATTTATTTTATAAATCGAAACTTTAAAAATTAATTAAATTTAAGACTCATTTAATAACTATCGTTATTCAAGAGTGTGTTCAATTGTATATGTGTACTGCAATAAACACTTTTTGTATACGTGTTTTATACTACTAGTTTAACGTTTACGATTAAATTTTTTCAAAACCTTCATAGTTGGTAACAATATATTGAAGAACTATATGTGTAATAATATAGTTCTTTTATTTATATTTTGCGCTAAAATAAAATATTGACACATAAAAAATTAGTGTTTGAGTGGTTGACATTTTTCGTTTGAGACATTAGAAGTGGTGGTTAGAGATTTTTCAACTAACACGTAGTTTAAGTCTTTTGGTATTTTAAATGCGGCTGACAAATGAGCTATACGCATCTTTTGAAAACAGGGTTTGCGTATGTAACATTTTAAGCAACTCTTTCTCAATGTGTTAGTCGTTGCAAGGGACCAAAGTAGAGGCTTATGAGACTATAGTGAGAGTGTGCCAAGTTCGTGCGGAATTAACCTCCAATTAATTCCATTTCCTTCTCGAAGAGCTATGGCTCGAAATGAAACATGATTGGCGAAAATTGCCTGTTCGTCGGTTTCGAAACTGCGAAGTTGCCATTAAACAGAGTAGGAGGATAAAAATACGCGTCTTACCGAAGAGTGGTAATTTACATCAACTTCCTGCTATGTTGCACAAAGTGGGCTGGCTAACTACACGTGAACTTGCAACGATTTTTTAGACCCGTCTAATTAGTTGAATTGTGTGGGTGGAAGTAATAGGATTTTTATTAAAAAGTTTCCTAGCATTTTCCGTTTTTCGGTCAGGAATTATTTTATTGTCTAACAATGCTAAACAAAATGATAATTGCCCTTTCTGTTGTGTTGTTTGTTACGCAAATGTTTTCTTTTTGAACAATGGTCACGTGTAACGATCTTTTTTTATGATTTTTGTCGTTTGTACGCAACGATGTTTTTTGCGCAACAATGTTTTTGCGCATCCATTTAAACAATGGATTTTGTAGGAGTATTGCCAGCGAGATTTCAACGATGGATACGTGCAATTCTTGTATTCTGAAAGAATCCTTCAAACAAATTAATTAAATCGATGCTTTAAATTAGTTTCAAAGTTTCATTTTTATCGTAGAGTTTTGGTAATCCACTAACTTGTACTCGTTTAATCAGTTAAACATGTTGTTGGTGTCGAATAAATTTCAGTTCCATGTTCCATGTTGCTTACCGCACTTTACCGCGTGTGGTTCACCACGTTCTAGGTGTGTTAAATATTTGGCGTAAATTTTACGATGCGTATTCTTCGTATCGACGCACTTCATTGACGTAGATTTAAAGTAATCGTGGTTTTCACTTTGTTTTTGAGGGGGGGTAGAAGAGATTGTGGTTGTCATTTTTTTGGTCGGTGTGTGTGTAAAAGCTTTTTTAAAGCTTGTCATAGTTGAGATGCCATTAAGCGACATTGCTCTTGCGCATGCGTGGAATGCTTCTGGCATTGTCGTATTGTGGGAAATTCTTTGACAACTCGGTGTGGGCAAAATAGAAATGAATTCCACTGGTTTGATATGCCCCCCCCCCTCCACCGCCTATTCCCTTGTTTTTGTTTTTGTGTGTGTTCGTTGTCTTGGGATTTTTGACGTTGCTCTTAGAGGTTTTCGTTTTCATGGCCACAAAGCAATATACGACAAAAAAGTAGGTCATAGTAATAATACCGATGCTCGATTGGCAGTATATTAAATGAAAGAACCTATTAAGACCAGATTGGGTTGCAACATAACTTGGTATTGATCGGGTTTTTTTTTATTAGGTCTTTCGTTTAGGCTTATTTCCGAGAACGTCTTAGAACTGTTATTGGTGCATCTCTGCATTGTGTGGATTCTTCAGGAACAGAATTTATATTACTGGGTATATTTATTTATACAGTACGTACTGTATACAATACATTGCGAAATCATTACAGTGTGTAACGATATATGTACACTAAAGTGCGAAATCAATTTATTAAAAAATTAGTTAAAAAGAGCGAAGTGTTTAATACAAAAATTGATATCTATAACCAACATGATATGAAACTGCGTATTTTATTATAACGATGAAAGATGAGGCATTTTCCAACACTTTAACGGATTTCAAACATTAACTAGGTGTTCATAAAATAAAATCTATCATGCCTGAACATTTTTTTGTTAAATATTTTGTCACTTGATTGATTGTATTCTATTCAAATTCAACGGGCTCAGAGTGTAATAATACGTTTCAATGTAGTGGAAATCACAAGCCGTCCGAAGAGATATTTTCACGTTGGAGATTTTTCAACATTTCAAGAAGAGGGGTGTTATACAGATAAAAGATCCAATCCATCCAATGCATTTATATCAATACTTTGAGAAATGCAGCGAGTGGTAAAAGATTGTGAAAAAGAGAAACCTTCCATTGGTTGTCATTGGTGTCAGTTTTTTCGTTCTTTGTTTTATTTAAGAGATAGGCGCGAAAGATTTTCTTTTCTGGTCTAGTAGTAGTAGTAGGAGGAGGAGTAAGGTTGGACCAAACGGCTCGAGTGATTTGTTTTCGGTTGTTTCCCAGCTCGAGGGGTGAAAGGCATAGGAGATTTGGGTGGGTTTTGGTGGCGCGCGCCTTGTAACTGTCGCGTGTCATCCGGAGCTGACGAGTTCGAGACCCCGAGGGAGACGAGCCATGCATTTCCAATGACAGCAGCACTTCCGTGTCACCCAAGGTTCATGAAAAGAACCTGCCTGCACGTCGGCACCCACTTTTCGATTGGGGTCTTGATTTTCCACTGTGTTGCTATGGCAGCTGGAAATCCTTTCGGAATGCCAACCTGAAAAGAAAAGACACAACACCACGAGTCAAATGATAAGTACCATTGCTGCTGTTACGCTCAAGAACGTGTCCGATTGTGGCGGTAGCTAGCAGCAGTCAGTAGTCGCTGGGCATGTCAATCCGACAACTTTTCATCCTTAGCGCACCAACTGGTCCAACTTTAGGTCACGGTTTACTTCACTGTGTTTTCACGCTCGAATTAAAACAATGAAACCGATGGCCCGTGCTGTACTGGGGACACTTCCTCCTAGTTAACGGCTTTCCGGAGTTGCTATCACGACGACGACTTCTGAGCACGAGGATCTGGCGGTGGAAGCAGAAGCAGCGAGTCACGAAAGGAGAAGTTTTATTTTCACTTTATGAGCATTATAAAAGTTGTGAAAAATTGCGATCATCTAACGATCGTCGAGCGGAATATGTCCAGAGTCAGCAGCACGAGGTGTTAAGGGATATGCTCTATAAAGTTTCTAAAGAAAAATGGCGACGCTTTGTGCGTGCTGTGCGATAGTCAGCGAAGCCACGAGGCGAACATAATGCCTTCCAGTAAAGACGAGCTTAATACGACTTTGCCACAGGTTTCCAAATGGTTCCCAATGGGAGTTTTGCAGAAATGTTTTTTTTTTTGCTGGAAGCTAATCTTAATTCATGGATCGTGTCGCTTTATGTCATGAATGCATCATTGAGTGGTGTAAGCCAAAGATTTGGGCCGATCGTTTGCTGTAACGCTTGAAAGACGTTTCCTTTCAAGATAATATGATGAAACATTATTATCGAAAAGTACGTTCGAAATGGGTGTTTTGAAACGTTTTTTAGCGTTACGGACACGATGACAAAATAAGTATTTTCTTTGTCCTGACTGAGCTGAGAACTATCCAAATAGAATATTTCGCTTGTTTAAAGTAAACAATTTTTTTTTCAGTAATAAATTGTATCACATAATTCAGCCATGCTATTAATATCTGTTATTGCCACGTTCTTCGTCGTTGTCAATAAATCTTTCTTGATTAATTATAACATTTTAAACCAATCTCGTTTTTTTTGTTCATCGTTTAAAGATTAACTATGAGATGACCCGTGCCAAAACACGGGTCATAGTCATTGCGAATATGTTGCCTGGCAACATGTTCGCGGTACTTTTGGTTACCGAGTTTATTGTACCTCACGTTGTAATGGTTACCCTTGGATTTAAAGCATTTCATACATACATATAAATTAATAAAAGAAAATCTCAAGGTGGAACAAAAACAAAAAATTAAAAAAATAAAGTTTTACCTTGAACTAACTGACTGGGTAGCTCAAAGATGAAAATTAACCAACGTTTCGCCTCCTTTTTTTTGTAAAAACTACATAAGGGCTTGTTCACGGTATATGGAATACAAAACAAGACAAAACACAAACATAAAAAGACTGAACAGAAAACGAAAACCAACAATGCATATAGATTGAATTGTTGATTTTGATATGGCACGTGATCATTAATTAAAACTGAACATTGTTTAAAACTAAATTCGCCCCCGCTCGTGATATTATCGCGCGATTATTGTTTTAAGCTTTAAACTTTTCGTCACGTACAAAATGGCGGAGTAAACGTTTCAACTTGATTGGCTATCCCGGAACTTTGTAAAACTATTTTGATACAGTATAAAGAGAACAATCCTTGGTGGAACGTTTTGATTTGAATGGTCTTTAAGACGAACGATGTCATAAAACAAAGTGTTGCTGTCATAAGCAGGGAACGTCGTGTCCAGTGTTGATGTTATAAGGAAGAAGGGGGAGGGGAGGAAAATGTCATGTTCGGTGTTGATGAACTTATCGAAGGGTAAAAGACATTGAAGGGACGGGTGGTTGAGGAGTGAGAAGTTGAGTGGTAGGAAAAGAGTCGTCGAGGTAAAGTCGGTCAAATGCGTCGTGAAATCGGCCGCTCCCTGGCTACGAGGCGCGAAAGCAGCTGCTGTCGTTCCCTTAGTAACACGAAGGTCGCACGAGCCTTGTCGTAAAATCAGCCAAAGTACATGTATAGGGTGAGCGAGAGACTGAGAAGAAGAAGGAAAAAGAAGTTGAGCCTTACCCGCCCCCGCAATCGGAGCGGAAGCAGAAGCGATTCCAACGCAGCCATGAGGAGAAAATTGGAGACAACGCTGTTTGATAGAAGTAGAGGAAAGCAAAGATGGAAACCGAGTGAAAGAATAGGAGAAAAAAATTAGACTTAGTCGTGGAAAAAAAAATTTTATTTTTTGATTGGACAAAAGAGACTATCCGATGAAGCGCGAGTTGAAAGTGAAGGAGGAAAAAGTTGTTGTCGTGATTTTTGTGGAATCTTAATTAAATGGTCGGTCTTGCAAAAATTTGTCACAAAAGCTTTTTTTTTTTTTTGGTGGTGACAAAATTTATTTTTGTTTTTTTTGCTGTCGATGTCATTTGTTGTAGTCGTTGAGAGAGAAAAGATAATTGCTGGTTATTTGTTTATTTCAAATTTTGGTGACAGTTTTGAGTTTTTCTGGTCGGAATTTCAATTTTCTTCACAAATTTAAATCATATAGATTATCTACATAGTGTACTTGCTGGATTTGTATTTATCATTAACGTTATACTTTAACACGATATCGTAAATTGCATTCTATAATTATTTATTAGAAATTATGTATCTATAACAATTCAGTCTACATAGTACTAACTATCATTTTGCACGATTTAGTAAAATACTGCTGATTAATAGCATCCTTTAAATTGGCATGTCTAGTTATACTTCAAACAGTATATTATAAGTTATGTTATAACCATTCTGCATTTGCTTATACAGGAAGTCCTTGATTTATACGAATTTCTTATGTGTGATGATTTCGCTGACTGGTAGTACTGTGTGTATTAGGGTCCCACATGGATCATTACTTGGACCATGCTGTTTACGCTGTTCTTAATGATCTGCCGCAATGTGGTGTCAGTTTGAATATGATTATGTAGGTGGACGGTAGTGACATTAACTTTTATTATTGTGAGCTTATGAGAGATTTTCTCGCATGTTTGTCATAGTTATTGGTGAAGAAGTTCACCTTTATGCGGTTTTGTGCCAATGCACAAGTGAGTGAATGCTGACACTTTTTGAGAATTGCGATATACTATATGCGATTTTTGTGTTATGCCAGTTTTTGCAGAATTTAACTTTTTGTAAATCGAGGACTTCTGTATTTATGACAATTGTATATATTTTTTCATATTGATGTTCTTTTGATTCAACATTTTTATAATTTTTGTTTTATTTTATTTTTCAGGTAAGAATCCCATTTTATTATCCGCATTTAACAGAAATCCATCGTAGCAGGTTCGGTGAGTGAGATGTTTTCAATGGTCACATTGGTGTTTAAAAATAATGACTAGTGAACTTTATACTGAGTGAAAAACAACCTTGAGGTTAAAACTTTAAAATTTACAGTACCTTCAAAAACGTATTTTGTGTGGGTGCATGAATTGAACCCACGTTTCCTATTCTTTATTAACCATTATTATTATATCCGTACAACACCTGTTGAACTCACGCAACAATTTTTTAATGTCATTTTGGATTTTTTTATTTCATTTTTTAACGTTATAAAAATCCAAGTTTCCGCATTTGAAGGAAATCGTTCCTGAAGTAGGTCGAACGACAACAAAAACAATTTTTAATGGCCAGATGTACGATATGAAAGCGCTATAGGGAAGTTGCGCTTTATTTCGTTGCTAAAGAATAACAAGTGTTTTATCGTTGCTTTTGTCAGCAAGAAACTAGGAATTCTTTTTTTTAACATAGAGTTCGATGAAAAAATAATCAGTACATTCGATGGTTTGTGTTGAGCTAACAAAACACACATTGGTGTTTGTTGGATGATGGGTAGATATATATGAAGAAAAAAAAGGGCCAAAGAACATGGCTCGTTGAACACAATGTGAGTAGGGAAACACACTCGATAGTAATGAATTCTCAATATCACGCCACCTAATGCAGCGCGAAATCCAATTATAGCTTCCTGCAACATCTCAACGTCAAAATGAAGCCGAGATTTCTACCAACTAGTATTGTGCGTGTGTGGCACCCTTCTGCTGGCAGACCAAAGTTAGCAAATGCCTAGTTTGGAAATATCCAGAAACACTTGCTACCCATTCGATTAATAGACCATCATTCGAAAGAGCTTCAATTTGCGTCATTAAAAAGTTCCGGTTTTAAGAGTCATTTTTGCTGAGACAAATTGATCGAAATGGAAAGTTGGTTATTTTTTTTCAAAAAACAGATGATTGGCGGATATTATTTGTTTAGTTTTGGTTCATTGTACGTAGATTAATACCGAATAATGAGAAAAGATTTTCTATATTATGTTTTAGTGCAGCAAAATATACTTGAGCTAAGAGGTTTTCGATTTATGCGAGCGTTACGATTTGCATCGAAAATATATTGAAATTACCATGGCATGGGAATCTTCACTTAAAACTTTAAATCAGTAACGAGTCTAAATCGCATAATAGCGAAATTTTCTCGTATCTAACGAGCATCTGGAAAAATTAATCTCTGTTTTTTGTTAGCAAATTTGCACATAAACAACTCCCATAAGTCGAGAATTTACCTGTAGCTTACTATTTGGAAGGATTATAATGAACGTTTAGTATTGTTATCTTGCAGTATACGTAGAAATTGTAAGTTTTTTTTGCTCATGAAGGCGTGTGTAAGGTAGTTCTAAGTTTGATTGATCACCAATTTTATATCGGCTTTGGTGGGATCGTAATTGTGTGAAGTATTGAACATATCACTGAGCTTGAAAGACACTCCTATTACGCACAATATCTTACAACGCTGAAAGGAAAAAGTTCGTTTAAAAATAAATAGACGAAAAATCTGATCGTTGAGTCGTGGAAAATGTGAAAAAGCCCTTGACGTGACGAAAATTGGGAAATTTTTAATGAAGTCGAATCGATCAGGCGAGAGAAAACGCGATTGGAAAGAGTGAGAAAAGGGGATGAGGGGGGTGGGGTGGAGGGGAGGGGGATATCTAGTTGGTTGGTACATAGCGTTTCCCCTAGGGGGAGGTAGCGAGCGATTATCACCTGCACCAGAAACTTTGACTCGGGTTGGTTGTCATTGATGACGAAGGTAGCGATTGAAAGTGGTGTCTCCCTCGAGACTTGAAACGTTCTCCAGGGGCCTCCAGGGTTGTTAACTGCACCGAGGGCTCTTCAATGTCAGATAAGAAGGCTCTTGTTCAGGGTTCATGGATGGTATTTTCGTCCAACTGTGCTTTCCTAGTGTCGAGCTTCGGTAATCCCGTGGTCAGGTTAATCCTCTCCCGGTCACCGAACACACAAACACCCCTATAACTGCCACACTCTTTAGTGGATTCGATTGTTTCACACTTTGACGCCTTTTCGCCGATATCCGTTTTTTGATCCCCGAAATCGGAGATTATGTCATTAGAATTAGTTTTAATCGAGTTGTGCTAATTTTTTAGTTAACTGTTTATCACTTGCAACTATCTCTAATCACATCCTTGGAACTATTCCTAATCGGATCACATAAAACTTTGATTCTCTTAATTTTGAAATAAGTTTTTAAATGTAAACAATGATCTCGTGTCTTGGATCATCAAACAACTCGTGTTGGAAGCTTAGTTTAAACAATTAGAAGTAAACGTGGTTGGTATAGTAACCACGTGGAGTCTAGAACTTAATTCCGTGTTTAGTCTCGTATTGCTTCCCAAAATTCATTTTTTGTTTTTTACTCTTGTTGTTGGTATGGAAACGTACAGAACCATAGTGAGTTATTCTTCATCAAGCACTTCATTGTTGTGAACTGACGAATTCCAGAAACACTCCGATGCACTTTGGACTTGGAAACTTTTTTTTTACCCATCTTTATTTACATTCACGTTATGAATCACGTAGAATATCTCATGTTATTGGCATAGTTTAAACGATAAAACGATAGTCATAATCATATTTAAGAAACAATGGTCATGTGGCAGGAGCAAACTAGTTTAAATTGTGAATTGAACGGATGGAAATTTGTATTGCTTGGGGGGGGGGGGCAGATATCGTAAGATTCTAGATTAAAATTTGTACTTATGATTAATGTCGTGTGAAAGTCACGATTGGATAAAATGCTACTGATTAGATCAGCATATACGAACGCAATTATGTCGAAATACATATTTGGTACATATTTTATTATTATTGAAATAATTAATTTATTTTGTGTACAGTTTGGATTAGGGAGTATTTTGATATTGTTTCTTGACTTTTCTCTTCAAAAGCGTTAGACGTGTGTAACATTGAAGAATATCGCACAGGGTATTAACCATTTGTAGTGTTGTTCAATTAGAGTCATACAATGTAAGCATGTAGGCTCATGGTATATAAGTCTTTTCTCTTACGCTACTAATTGAAGAAAACACGAAGCATCTTCTTTGGAATTTGTGGTCTCTTAATATTAGCACAGCAGGAATCTAATTAACGTGCAAAGAGGCTAACAAAAAATATATTCCGCTAATGACCATTTCATAAGTTTCATGTCATCGCTTAAACAAATCTTTACGCAAACCCTTAGAAAGTAAGGATTAGAAACCCCGAAGATTCAACAGCCAATGAAAGAAGAAGAATGAAAAAAAAAGGGGGGAGCTTTTCGGAACGAACCACTAGAGTAGCTAGCTTTGTCGTTTAGAATTCCAATTAAATCTCGATGTTCGCGTTGAGGGTCTCAACTAAGGTCAACCAAGGTTGCTTTGAAGAAAATGAGGGCCGAGTACCAAAGACGAGCAGAAAAAAACCCCTACAAGTATCCAACGTTCTGTAATCCTCGGAAGTCGGTAAGGTTTTTCCTATCTAGGGAATTGTAGAACATCTCTTTGTAGCAAAAAATATGTAGCAAGTCTTACGATATGAGAAGTACACGTAAAGAGAGTTATCGGTGGAGTTTTGGGACGTTGTTGAAATAAGTCCTAGTGGAATTGTGCAAATGGACCAAAAGTTTCCGATTGCTCCCCAGGGTTTTTCGTCTCTTTTTTTTCTCCCCTTTTTGAAGTGCAAACGTTGACAACCCGCAGACTACTGCAGAAAAAAAAATGATGATCTCCGGCAAAAATCTATTGGATGTATATTGCGAAAATCATAAACTGGATGATATCTTTGTGTGTGTTTTTATAGTGGTTCGTATGTCTAAAAAGATGACAAGAAAGTAAAAAAAAAACAAAAAACAACAGGTTTTTTATTTTTATTTTTACTTTCTGATTCGATTCGATGGATAAGAGCGATAGTTGCAGTTAACTTCTTTTTATAGGTCGTAAAAGTTCAGAGTCAAAATGATCCTGCTGAGAAAGTGTATTTAATTTCCCCGAATCGTTAAAAGAAATATGGCAGTGCATGTCTATTGCATTAATGTGATACTTGAATAATTTATATTTTTTGGTCATCTATGGACATTTAATAGTTTGTCGTAGATCCATAAAGTGATTTATAGTTGTTTGGTTACAGCTATAAAAAGTATTTTTTGGTAGCTTCAGTTAACGACCTAAAAAACTGTTGCACACTCTGTAGCAAGACCTACGTAATATTTTACGAATATACAGGATATCTAAAATGTATTTTTAGAACTTTTATCCGAATTTATTGACTTTTTTTTTATAAAAAGTCATTCTGGAGTTGTAGAAATAATAGTTTGTTTGTTTTTAGTCTAGAGAGAAATTAAGTTTATTAAGAACTTTTCACCTTTGTATTTGTTTTTAGAGTGAATTCACGCAGAGAAAGCGCCATGTGTTCGATAATTAATTAATAGTTAATTAAAAATAAAATCAGTGTTTTCACAAACAATGAGAAAAGATGTCACTCTGTAAATCTCTTACTCTTAAAATTCTCTAATACGTAAAATGAAACAAGTTCAGTATTGCTGAACCTGATGGTTGACTTTTTGTATCGTATCCAAGCTGTTCAAGATAATTTTCGGAAACCCTGTATTATTAAACCAGAACGTGTAGTACTAAAGGTTGTGCAAGACGTTTCGAATTCCGGCATTGGATGCAGTAGTCAGAGATATTTTGATGAGAAAGATTCAAGAAGGCGTGTGAGTTTCAATCCATCAACAACACGTGTAAAGGTGAGAGTGAAACATTTAATCCTTGGAACTGTCAGAAATTTCACGCGTGTTCCGTCGGAACGTCCCTGATTTGCAAGCATTACCGACTTCGCTCAAGCTGATTTCGTGTTTGCACGAGGATAATACTATCGATTTTTCTGCCAGAAAATTTGGAAATTAGTGTTACTGTCATTTTATCGAAATTCACACCCGGCTATTGATTTTTGATTAGTTGTTAATTTCCGAATAAATTCCGTTACACACACTTTTCGCCCGATCCGAACTACACGAGCCATTTGGGTGAATCATTGATTGATCGTTCCGAATCCCCGAAGCGGATTAGTGATCAAATAGACTCGAGATATAATTTTTCGCTATTTCAGGTTAGTGGTGGATGAGTGAAAGGGGGTTGTTGGCAAAACTGTTAGTATCATATTAAACGCCAGTTTTGACGTTTTAATTCCTCCTTCCATTAACGCGATGGGAAAATAATTAGAATTTTCACTAGTGTAAACAGTGAGTGATGTCAGCGTAATCCATTTTACTACCTCCATGATTCAAGAGAGTGTTGACCGTTTCTGCGACTGAATCGATGAGAAGGAAATGACTGAAATTTATTATTCAGCAGTGTATGCCAACTGAAAAGGAACATTCGTTTGTCTTTCAAGAGAAATACAATGGGAAACATTTCGCTCCAACTCTTTATCGTTTCAAACATTAGCATTTGCCTTAACAAATGACCATGTACCGATTCCGTGTGACGCAATCGTTCTGCGAATGGACAGAAAATAATGGATTGATGTGAAAATGAAACTGTGACATTTCTATTATTTGCTAAAACTCAAGTCAAGAGGCAAGGTTGGTCTGAATCAAAAATTTAGTTCACAAAATGCTAAACATGTATCCACTGCAATTCAATACAAATTAATGTGGTGCAGATTTTTTTAAAAAAAAAACATTTAATCAATGTACAGTACCAGGAAAAACGTTTTTTTTTCTTACTGAAATGTTGACCTAAAATAAACAAGATACAATTATATAAACAATTAAAAAACCGACTTCGATAAAACAAAACAGATACTATTGTATTGTATTGTATAGAATGAGCTGTTTTTCATGTATCGGGAACTGACCAATTTCAGAAAATTTTTGATGCACTTTGGATTTGACCGCTTGTTTAATTTATTCCCATCTTTGTTGTTTACCGTAAGTATAAACAAAAAGCGTCTATGACACGCAGATCTGGATAATTATTATAATTAATACGCTCGTGGTACAACATTGTTAAAACAATGCTCAAACACGCTAATTGTGATTATTGTATTATGAGAGAACGGATTTTCACGTGTTTTTTGTTTGTTTGTTTATTTCCATCCCAGAGAGACAATAATGTAGAATACATGATCTGAAAAGGCTTTGATTACATTATAAGAACACATTATCAATACAAGGCCTTAATAACAGGGATATCTCTAACAATCGCATATGAATGCTAAAAGATTATTAAAATAAGACACAATGGTTTTTCATATACCATGTATACATGATTTCATTTTTAAATTATAATGGTCAAACGACCCAAAGGAAATTTAAAACATTATTGTTTAAACATGTTAATTTTAATGATTAAGATGTGTTGATGTTTCATTAATGTTTTGATGTTTTGTATTCGATTCTTTTGGATTGTTGTCGTAAAATAAATAAAAATAAAAGTATAACAATGCAACAAATGTTTGAATTGAGCATGTGGTGTTTTCAACTGTTCATACAATGTTGTTTTTTTTTAATCGAAACTCTTCAACAACAACGCTTTCCCTTGTGTTTGTTTTAACAATGTTTTCTTTAGGGTCTATTTCCGCAATTTAGTTCTGCCCAACCTCCTCCCAACTTGGAAACTTGTCATATCGGGTGATTAAATGGATAAATTGTTTATTTTTCACGCACGATAAAAGCTCCTTTTGCTAAATTTGTTTTTGAAAGACTGTCGCTTTGCCTTTTTGTGTTCTTTTTTGTCAGGGGTCGGATTTTGTTGTTTCGAGTCAAACGAGAAGAGGTTAAAGCGAATTTCATTGCGATTTACTTATTGCCATCCATTTACTTTTCCTCCGTTTTATTTTTCTCTCTTTCTTTTCTTCGTCGTCTTCTACTACTTCTTCATCATCATCATCATCATCATTTACGTTTTCTTTCCCCCTTCTCTTTATTTCCTTTCAACTCCGCCCCCGTCGGTTTCTAATGAGTGGCGTCTGCTTTTCGGGAAAAGGGAACCCTGATGGCTGTCTCCCGCATCGAGGAACTGACGCATGTAATGGAGATTTAATTGTAATGCACTTCTCTTCAATTAGCTTGTGCTGGAATCCATGCATATATCGATTAGGCAAGACGAGGGGGCTGGTTGAAGAGAAAACCGAGTCAGGCTTCTGCTTACCGCGTTCTTTTTAGCCACGTGACAACCGCCAGCAGACGATCCTTAAGCTGGTCGTTTCATGAATGAACACCTCACCCAGTTTGCATCAATCGCATTGGACAACAACAACAACGACGAAGAAACCCTTACTTCAACAATTCCTAGAGTAGCTTTCACAATAACGACGATGTAGTGTTTTGTCGTCAACGATTTTTTGTTTGCATTCGTTTTCAAGAGCGCGTTGTTGCAATGGACGGTGTCACTTGAATGTACAGAATGTTACGATTTGCGGTGGTGGTGATGACGATGATCAATACGAGGAGTTGAGCAAATGTAATTTCATGCCTATCACTTTGGAGTTGTGTAGGAGTTAGGCTTTGAAATTGAATTGCAAAGTTTATGAGTGGAAAGGAATAACGTAATGACTTTTGCGCCAAACAACGCGTGTGCAAACACTTTGCGATAATTCGGCGTATGGCTCGGATTGCGAGAGAATAATAGAACGCGAGTTTCTTCGAATCCATTTAAGAATTAGTAACGAACGGTGGGTTCAAAATTACTTAAAAGTAACACAATTGAAAACAAACTTTAACATGTCTTTTTTACAAGGCGGCAGAAAACAATAAGAATTTATAAGAGTTGTTTTAAGTGCTGACTTTACTTATATTAGTTTGTGTCATTAGTTTTACGTAGTTAAAGTTGTTTTGAAAGATTGTGTATGAAGCGAATAGTACATGACTTTTTTTTGTAAAAATTGGAAAAACTACATCAAAACAATGTCGATGTCGTCTAGTATGTGCAAGTTGTTTTGCAATATTAAGTAGTAAAATAAGAAGCGCATTCTTGTATATAAATCAGAATAAGTGCACAAAAGTATGGTAGCAAAAAAAAATGCCAAAATTTGTTTTGCAAGAAACGATAACAGCACAAAAAAATAATAGAAATGTCACCACAGCTGACAGGCATTTAATTACCTTCAACCACAGCGCAAACAGCTTTTGAACTTTGCGAAACGAGTTGCGTTTTGTGTCTTTTGTTCGTTCCTTTAAAAAGTCACCGACCGAATTGATCTCTTTGACTGCCTGCGTTGCGCCAAATGCTATCCAAGTCGTCGTCGTCGTCTCCTATTGAATACTAGGCGAACGACGAGCGTAACACAAGCTTGAAGGGTTTGGAAAACAGTTGTCAGAATGTGTGTGCATCGTCAGTTTGTACCAGCCAGGCTTGGGTGGGTGATGAAGGGTGTGACCAGGTAACCCTTTGATCCCTAGCGATTTGCAGCCCTTCCCTCCCGAATGAAATTCAAATTAAACTGCGACTCCGCTGTGCGGCTGTTAATTCCCACACCGGAAATAATTGCAGAGGGCGCTGCACACCTCGTTTCCTGTCGCGACCTTGCTGCGTCGCTAATGAAAAAGAAGCAACTTTTTCTCCACTCACCCTCATTCCCCCCTTTTTTTTGTTTTAGCTATAGAACCCCCATATCCTGTTCTCTATACCCAGTTATTGATTGATAAAGAAATATTTCTTTTCGTGCAATTGGTTGGTGGGTAGGAGACGTTTTAATCTCTCGGTTGGTTCAGACAATACACTGAACTTTTTGATGTTGGATTGAGTTCCGGTTGAATGAGAGTTTTTTCTTCTCTTCTGTTTTTTTTTTGTCTTCTAAGAACTTGGCAAACGAAGCTTTTCTTTCATTTTGGTTTCTTTTCATTTTTTCTTTGTTTCTTTATTTATTATTTAGCTTTTTTTTTCTCCTCTTGCTTCTGTAAACGTGAGTCCGTGGTCCGTTTAATAGGACGTTGTCATGATGTCTTTCAATCGAAGAAACCGCACGGTCACTTTTCCAGTTTGATTTTTTTTTTAATTATCAATAATTTTTTATTTTTCTTCAAATGTATTAATAACGAATGATTTTCACACAATATATATAAAAATGTAAAATATCTTTATATTATGTATGAATGTTGCAAGCTGATATTCTATGTTGTATCAGTTGAACACTAACAAAATTAACCAGAATACCATAAAAGTCAAATCGTGACGTGTTCATCATATTGATCAATGTTTTGAATAAAAAAAAATGTATAAAAACTGGATATAACAGTATCCAGAAAAAAACACAAAAATTACTATTCTACGACTACGGCCCACTAATAGTGTATTCCGATGATCCAATAACTTTGTACGTTATATTTTTATTTTATAGTAATTTTAACAAACTTTTGGATCAGCCCGTACACTAAATATTTTTTTCTTCTAGTTTTGAAATCGTATCATTTGAATTGAAGTTAAACTTTCCAATCGTTACATTATAAAGTTGCTTCATTCACTTTGCATCAGTCAATGAGTTCATAGCAGGTTTCGTGTTTCTTAACTCGTTTATCAGATTCGTGTGTCATTCCAAGAATTTGATCCTTTTTTTTCCCTCACCCATATTTCGTATTTTGCTTTCGCGTGATAAAATAATTATCAAGCCGAGACTTGGTTTAGACAGATAGTTTCGCTTCTGTTTAGGAATGGGAACCATTTCATTAAAGTTGCACGAGACAGCCTACATAGATCTTTTTGGTGAAACATGGTGCCTGATATTGATTTTTGTCCCAAAAGAAAATTTGAGAAGTAGGCCTGCTTCTGTGGTGCTGCCGCTGCTGCTGTTGCTGCTGCTTCTTCGTCTTCGATCGATAGCACTAAGATTGTTCACCATTTTTTCTTCGATCGCTTAACGACCATTCCTTGCTCCAATTAGACGAGAAAGCGTTTCGATGTTCATCAATTGGATTGAGCCTCACATGGCCCAGTTAAGTGAAAAACAATTAATCGTTCCCATCCACATTAACTGCACTTGTTCCATGCGATTGACGTTTCTGACCAGCTAAATCTTACACTTAAGATGCAAGTATACAACGCAGAAAATTAAAAGAAAAGCTTCCCAACAAAAGTCTCAACTTTTAACTACTTTCACGAGCAGTTCCAAATTTTTCAAGAACTACTTACTCGTACGTTCTTTTTTCAAAGTTCACTTTCACTTAATCGCTCTCTTTGGTTGCTGCAATCTGCTATCATTTATTACGTTCGGTCGATATGTTGATTTTACGTTGTTTTTTTTTTTTTATTTCAAACAGCTGAAACATTTTTTTTTATTAAAATATGATTTTTTTTTATTGAAACAGATAAAAAAAAAGGGGGGAAAGTAGTTGGCAAATAAGACCCATTTTTCCCCTCAAGTGATTTTCCATGACAGCAACAGATGATACGAGAAACTTGTTGAAACCTAGGAAATCAGCCTGAGGCTCATTTTTAAAGCTCACTGAGAAAGTCTACTATATGAAGAAGTACATTCAAAAAATTCTTTGACACAAGTTGAAAATATTAGCTTTTTTTTTTTAAGTTGTAGCTGTAACTTCATAAAAATTGTTTTTTACAACTTTTTACTTCCATTTTGCATCAATCACATTTCACGTTTCCAACACGTTTTTTTAATCAGTTTGAAAATATGGTTTTTGGATAATCTTACTTTCGTGTTTATATTTTACAACATTTTGTGATTGTTATTTTTTTTTCATGCATCATTTCAGCTCTTCTCTTTTTTTATGCAAATAAATAAATAAATAAATAAATTTATTTTATTTATTTATTTGTTCAATTTCTATTTTCTTGTACGTGACTATTGTTTGAATAAGACTGCTAATAGAAAAACAGGCTTCGCACGAGATCCTGCATTTGGCCATTGTTTTAATCAGGCGCCTGATCTTCCGCACAGTTTTTGTGCACAGTTTAACGCGATGGAAGGACTATGACCATTGTTCAAATCCAATGTTTACGTTACAGACAACATAACAGAAAGGCTGGTTCATATCCATCGATTTTCACTGTAAAAGAATAGTGAAAATGGCCACATGTTCCTTCGAGGCAAAACAATTCAAAATCCAATTAACTGCCTGTTAACTACCGTACAAGTCATTGCAACTTGGTAGCGACACAAATAAGTTTTTCTCTACAAAGAAGTAATAACCTTGCGTCCCCAGAGGATCTCCTTGTCAGAGGTTCAGATTCAACTTTTATAAGAAAAAAGAAGTAAAAATAATTTAGTTTTCGCGTCAACGAGAGAGTCTATTAAACTCGTTGTTTGTTTGTCTAAAAGTTTTCACTGTTAATAGGATTTTCTGAAAGCTCCTGGAATCTTGTTAGAAAGTTACCTTACTCGATAAAGTGGGTTAAAAATTGATTTTCCATTTCACCACGGTGGTTTCTAAAGTTCTCTTGCTGATCAATATGCATTTATTATGAACCCCCTAGAAAATGTACGACCTCATTCACTATTTGTTAGGTGGAGGAAACCTGAGATACAAGTTTCAATAATAAATTGCTTAAGTTGTGTGTACAGTTTGGAAACATAACCTCGCTCGTTTCCCTCGGGCAAAATGACAAGTTATCGAAAGTCTTAATAATAATTTAGCTTATACCATTAACAAACTATTCGATGTTGACCTAATTACACGTTTGAGTTGCCCACCAAAAAATCATTATCATCATCATCGATTGAACGAGTAATTGTCACGCATTATTTCGATGGTTGAAATCCATACGCAATCTGCGTTGATTAACACGGTTGAAAATTCGATTTTACACGTTCTGTTTGTTACAAATGTCATTTATACTTGGAACCGAAACTCCCTGTTCTACATGTCATTCTGGTTTCAGGATCTCGCTTAACACAATTTTATTTGTGGAATAAAAAAAAATGTTTCAATAGAGGATTACAGATATTTATATTGAGAATGCTTACGCTTTTTTTTTTACAAATATTTTCAATTATTTTATCATTCATTCGTTGATTATAGAATGCGCTGTACGATGTCGTACGAGTGTTTGTTGAACTGCATTGTTCTGAGCTGAAGCAGCTTCATTAAGCATCATTTTCAGCTATCGTTTACAAAGCAGACAATACCTCCTTTAGCCTGTACCAACAACATTGGCATTTGACTCAATGAATTGGAGTTCCCTTTAAGTAGGGTGGTTGCTTGAGAGTGTGCTTAGCCACCTTTGCTCCAGATTAAAGCGACAAGGCAGCCTGCTTGTTTCGCCATCCATTCATGACACGAGCATTGCCTCGAAAGCGCTTTCAACCGTCTCAGGAAGGAAAGGGTTGCTAGTACTACTACTCACTACCACTACCACCACTACTACTACTGCTACTAGCACCACCACTAGAACACTTTCACACACCCCGAGAAAAAAAGGTAGACTTTGTTATCGAGAGGGTCATACGAGGTTGATGTCTCTGCAATAGCAAGTCGCACCACACCCATCGAGTTGGTGAAAGAACACACCCAACATCCGGCACACAACACTGAAAGTGCCTGTCGTAAAAACAATATAACTCACTGGTCTGCTCGAGCTGCAACGGTGCACAATCGCTCAAATAATCAAACGGAAGCGAGTTTTTCTCGTGTTTTTTTCTTTATTATTATTATAGAAATGTGTACCTCCGTTTTTATATAGTCTTGCGTGCCACCAAGCTGTGCTCTGTTCTTAACACCCCATTTCTTGCGCTTCTTTTGTTTTATTTATGGCGTTCCATGTTTTTGTGGGCTGCACTAGGGAATGACGAGGGAGGGCGTCCAGATGGGAGAATGTCCATTTGTGAATATTGCAGATTTCTGGTCTTTTTATTTATTTTTTTGTTTCGTTTTTGAAGAGCTTATAGTGAAAGCGATTTTTTTGGTGGTGCTTGAGATGAATTTGCTTTTAAAATATGAGACCATTGTGCATGAAAGCCTACTTTAAGAGCAGCAATCTTGAGCTTAAAGATGATAAAGGTGTCTTTGAAGAATTTAGGAATTTTGCTCTTTTCTAGCGTTGGAGTTTGCTCATATATTTTTTTCTTAAAGGAACTGATTTTTTTTCTAGGTTTCTGTACGAATTAACACGTGAATCTCTTTAATCCAGCCGAGTTGGAATACGGAATTATAATATATTACGGACAAATAGGTCATTTTTTTCTTAGCCTGCAATTCCATATGTAATTCGGTATTCACTACAGTATGTGAATTCATTTTGTAGTACGATAATTTGATAACATCTTGAATTTCTGAATGCTGAATACATTTTGTTTTTGCTTTACATGTATTTTCAAGCGTTTCTTTGGTGCCACACGTTTAAATAGTTTACTATAACATAAATACACACATATTACAATTGCGTTTAGAAATCTACAACTCGTCCCTTTGATACTTTACTAATGATTGTTGAGCCCTTTTAATGGTCTGTGCCTTTTACAAATGTTAGTGAAATGCTCTGTTATTAACACAATCAAATCGAGCCGTTCACGCACACATTCTTCACGAGCCACAAATGTTTTCAACCGATATCACATGTTACAACAATGAATTGTTACGTGTTTCAACAATTCATCAACGCGTGGTGAAACTATCACGTGACGCTACAACAGCGCGTGTTAAAACACGCGCCATAAACAATGGTGAAAACAACGATGATCCCGTAAAGTGGGAAACGAGGGCTTCACGCGTTACACCAACGTGAAAAGGGAAAGCTCTTCCGATGCAAAAGAATGCCACGCTCTTCATTGTGCGAAATTTTTCGAGCAACAAAGACGGCAGTAAGGTGTAAACAATACGGGAAGGGCTCGAAACCTTTAACCTATACAACGTTTTTTCTTCTTTCTCCCCTTTGAAAGTTAGGCTTGCAGAAGGTAATCTTTAAATGAGAACACCATGTAGCGGAAAAGGAAAACGAATGAAGGGAGAGTGAAGGGAAAAAACAACAAACAACAACAAGAACCTGGCAACAACATGGACAAAGGATAAAAGAGAAGCGAATTGAATGCTCTCTTCTCTAGCTACTCGAGGGCGTAGCCAATTAATCTAACAGCCCTCGACCGTAGGGAACAACACACACACACATATATATACAGTAGTAGTAGTAGTA